>JAJLUR010000010.1:0-68168 GCA_030674225.1 Blastobotrys terrestris | reverse complement strand
AGTTGGGGTGTGCAGTTCACCTCAAACTGGAAAACACTCAGCCAAGCGGATCGTTCAAGTCTCGCGGGATTGGCTCGGTGGTGAAGCATGGCGTGGAAATGAGCGGAGCCAATTGCCATATCTTCAGCTCTTCGTCGGGAAATGCTGGGCTGGCAGCTGCCTCTGCAGCCAAAATCTATAACTTGCCATGCACTGTGGTGGTGGCTAATAATACCAAGGAACCTATGAAAGAGAGAATCCGCAAGGCTGGTGCCGAAGTCAAGGTTCATGGCGAACATTGGGCACAGGCAGATCAATTCCTTCGTGAAACAGTCATGAAGGAGGTCGATCCTAATGTGACCCCTATTTATTGCCATCCTTTTGATAATCCACTTATCTGGGAAGGTGCGTCTTCGCTAGTCGATGAACTGACCAGCCAGTGTCCTACCAAGCCTGATGCGATAGTGTTGTCGGTTGGAGGCGGTGGTCTCTACACTGGCGTCGCCCGTGGGTTGGAAAAGACCCCCGGTTGGCAGGACGTTCCGATTATAGCTGTGGAGCCCGAAGACGCCAACAGCTTCTATTTGTCTACCAAGGCAGGCAAGCAAGTTAAATTAGACAGCCCCAAAAGTGTCGCAGCCAGCCTATGTTCAACATATTGTCCGGAAAAGGCAGTCGAGTACAGCAAGAAGATTCCAACTTACCCAATCACCGTTACCGACCAACAAGCAGTGGACGCTGTGGTGGAATTTGCTGATGACCACAAGTTCCTAGTGGACGTTGCGTGCGGTGCGGCCCTGGCCCCGGTATATGGCAACCAGCTGCCAATTGAGCTCTCTTCGGATTCAAATGTTGTAGTAATAGTTTGCGGCGGCTCTTCTACGAGTTTGGATATATTGGATAGATTTAGAACAGAAAAATATTAATTAGTCGATATAGCATATATAGTTAATACGATTATGTAATCTATCTTCAACAAGACAATTTTAGGCGGTCTACACTTGGCCCCATTCCTTCAATCGCCTGCTGACAAAGATCTCAATAATTACAATAACAGTCATTACCCACCAGGCCAGACCAATGACTCCAACCTTGACACCCAAAGAATAGAGGTTGCCCAACAAAAAGGGACCCAGACACCTTGCAGCCGAGGTGACAGAGTGAGTAATGCCGTGGATGGTGCCTAAAACCTTTCTACTCGGCGTTGCGTTAGTGATTAGCACTGTCATCGGAGGCATAGAGAATGTTCTGCCAATTATTGCCAACGCCGACATGAGGGTCGACGCCACAACAGGTAAGTACTCAGGCTTTTCCGGTAAGTAGGAAAGATAGGGAAGGAACGCATAACACAGTGGGAAAGCGAAGAGAGACAGCCTGTGTGTCATTGCATTGCCCAGCTTTGTAGCGACGGTAGGATAGACAAACACCTGGAAGCTGATGCCGACAACAGCCAATAACGCCACGACGACACCAATGGTCGATGTAGGCAGCCCCAACCCACCGTTGAAAATGAACCAGTTTTGCACATCCTGGTTGATCTTGGGCGTTGCCAGGAATAACGGGAATAGCTGCATGAAAGCAGGGCAATGCAGCATGAGTATGACATTGCATAATAAGGTGATCTTGACGGGGGTGGTGATGATACTGCGGAGACTCGAGTTTTCGTCATAGGTGTCATCATCGGCCGCCTGTTGCTCCGTCGCCGTTGCGGGAGGGCGATTGAATAGGGATGCTTCTTGTTCTTCTTCATCATAGTCGTCAAAGGCATCTGCATCCTCGTCTGGAACAGTAACATACCCATGAGCTCGACCCTTGCATAGCTTCTTCAGCTTCTCGCCCAACTTCAAAAACGGGTCAGATCCCACTTTAAGAAGCGTCTTTTCACTGGTTCCTGTTTCTTTGACAAACAGCGTGATCAGTGAGACCGAGATGAGCGATAACGGCACAGGAACAAGATTAGGCAAGAGATAAGGATGTTTTTGGAACAAGCTGGATCCCTCGAACAGATAGGGCAGGTTCTTCACCGGGTTGGCTAGCATTCCGCCTAGAATGGGCCCGATAATCGTGCCCACGTTCATCGTCATGGGAAGGATCGCAAACACACGGGTCTGATACTCCCGCTTGTTGCCAATGATTTCAGCAACCATCGTTCTCATCACCCCAACGTTACCATTTAGAAGACCACACAAAAACCGACTTCCAACAGCCATGTAGATGTTTTTGGACAGACCAAACAACAGAGTTGCTACTAACGTTCCGAACGACCCAATAAACAGAGCAGGCTTGCGACCATACTTGTCAGAAAACCGTCCCCACAGCACGGCAGTCAGCATCTGTCCAAACGCGAAACTAGTCATCACAATAGTGGAGAGCTCTGAGATCCGCGATGGTTCGTCGTATCCAAAGTCTTTGATCATATAGTAGAGATACGGCCCTATCGACGTGAAGATGATGGGCTCCACCAGCCGACACAACACGAGCAAGAAAATTTGGCCCTTATGGGGCATGTTAAAATACGAAGGCTCGACCTTCTCAGTCCCGTTTCCATTTCCCATTTTTTTTTTCAGCGAGGCTATAGTGAGTAGGGAAGATGTGAAGACTCAATCTAACGCCATTGCTCTCTTTGGTATGAATATTCGTCATTTGAATCAAAATTTCTTCGGACGCCGAAGACGATCCCCAAATACGAGTCTGCGCCGCCGCATAATAATGGGTTGGGCTATTGCACGGCCCATTCATAATACGGCAAAAATGCCTGAATAAGAACCTCCGAAAAGAGAAACAAAAAAGGTAGCTCTGCGAGGCTCCTCAGTGCTTTTTCTTCTTTTCTAGAAAAGAAGGCCGCCCGCAGGGCAACACACGACCCATGTAGCCTCCGGCGGCTTCTTTTTTCTCCGAAAAGAAGCAAAAAAGGTAGCTCTGCGAGGCTCCCCAGTGCTTTTGCTTCTTTTCTAGAAAAGAAGGCCGCCCGCAGGGCAATACACGGCCAATGTAGCCTCCGGCGGCTTCTTTTTTCTCCGAAAAGAAGCAACAAAGGTAGCTCTGCGAGGCAATGCCAGTGCTTTTGCTTCTTTTCTAGAAAAGAAGGCCGCCCGCAGGGCAATACACGGCCCATGTAGCCTCCGGCGGCTTCTTTTCTAAATATGGGGGGTCTTCGCAAATGTAGCTTTTCAGCCCAAATAAGGTGTGAAAATAATAGAGCGGTGTGTAAAAACAGGCCTCTTAGAGCTCTTCAGAAAAAAAATGGGGGAATTAAACCTCCTTTTATATTTAAGAATTAGACGCGGGAATTTAAGACAACAAAATAATATATCTTAAAATAGAAAAAAAAACTGATCCGCTCCAACGCTGAGTAAGTCCCGATGGCTTCCTTTTGGCTCTCAGAGACAAGGCCTGATCCCAGTGGATGCCCAACATAGTGTTCAGACTGCCCGGTGAGCATTGTGCCTCCGGCGACTTCTTTTTTCTCCGAAAAGAAACAAAAAAGGTAGCTCTGCGAGGCTATTCTAGTGCTTTTGCTTCTTTTCTAGAAAAGAAGGCCGCCCGCAGGGCAATACTCGGGCCCACGTAGCCTCCGGCGGCATCTTTTTTCTCCGAAAAGAAGTCCGCCCGCAGGACAAAAGGTTCGAGTCGTGATAAACATTATGATTCGTTACATGCACAATTATATATGGTAGCCGTAATAAGAATAAATACCGCGCTCCTTGCAAGAGTCCGCCGTCATGTTTCCTCCAATGCCAATCTCGCACATGTTGATCTTGCGACTGGCGAACCGCCAGGAGGGGTCGCTGTCGATGGGCGGCGGAGGGGTGGGCGGAGGAGCGTTGTTTCTACGATTGGCGCCCATCATGCGGTCTTGGGCGAGAGCGGAGAACGAGAAGCCGGACGGTCTGGCCGGGGTGACTGGGACTGGAGCGGACTCGTCGACGGGTTCGCCCTTGAGGTCTCGTTTGCGGAAGACCCAGCCTCGTCTGGCCTTGCCGTACTCCTTGTGGAAGCCTGGGATGGTGATTCCATGGAGCTTCTTGATGAAGTCCGCGGTGAACTCGAAGATGTCCACATGCGGGTTTGCGTGGAAGATTGAGTTTGCGTTCTGGACGGTCCACATGTTGATGTGCGGGTTCCCGGTGAGATCGACGTACTTGAGGTGATCGAACTTCTGGATGAACTGGGTGAGGTCCTCCAGAGGGATCTGGGCGTAGCCCAACGAGAGCGACTTGAGCTCAGTCATGGTCTCAATGTGCTTGAGATGCTCGGACCTGACGGGGAGCCCGTGAAGGTTGAGATATTCCAACGGTGGGAGGTAGTGCAGGATGGTGTCGAAGTCCCTGTTGGAGATGGGCACGGGCTTGGTGGACTCGAACATGATGTTGAGCCATTCCAGATACTTTGTGGCCGGGTGGAGAGCCAGGAAGTTTTTGAGACCCTGGGACGTCAATTGGACGCACTTTGCCAGAGACAGATGGGTGATCTTGGCGGTGGCTGGGATGGAGAGCAACGCCTGAGGGGTGACCAGCGTGTGGGTGAGATCAAGCCGGGTGACGTTGTTGAGCTTCGGGAGCAGGGACTCAAACACCTGGGCGGGGACGGCGTTGCAGCCGTGGAAGGAGAGCTTGGTGAGATGGTAGATTGGATGCGGGTTGTTCACGAGGGACGAATGCACGAGCGAGTTTGTGAAGCCATTCTCGGAGAAGTTTGTAGAGCCGCAGAAGTCTAGCGAGTCCACGTAGGGCATGGACACGAGCATGTCCAGGACTCTGCGGTCGATGTCCATGTCGACGGACTCGGCAACGAGGAACTCGCGCAGACCGGGACAGAGCTCCAATGCCCGCAGGATGGTGGTGGAGGTCACCATCTGGATCTCGTACATCATCTTGCCGGTGCGACCGAGCCCGATGGAGGTGAATGCGCTGAAGTCTAGCACCTTGACCAGGTTGCCGTAGCCGGTGCGCTCAATGGACTTGCGGAACTTGTCGAAGGCCTGGGGATGCGGGAACGAGACGTGTCTATAGAGGATGGGGATTCCGGCGGCGTAGATGGCGTAGCAGGTTGTGAGCAGCCGGCTGAAGTCCCTGGTGAGGTCTGGATAGGACACGGCCGGGGACGAGTCGGACGAGATGAGCACCTGCTGCAGAATGTGGGTCAGGATCTCTGCGGGCAGCGTGCTAAGCGAGGGCTTCTGGATGGGCCGTCCGCTGGGCACGAGACTGCCAATCAGGTGCTGGTCGTCGTCGGCCTGCTGGAGCGTCAGCGGCGGGTTGGACCCAGCAAGGTCCAGATGGGACGTCGAATGCCACGACTCCCGGTCCAATCCGTCGTGGATGTTGTTCAACGACGGCCGCTTGGAGCCCAGATGAGAGCATGGCCGGGAGAACTGGTGGTAGAGCGGAGGGTTGTTTCCGGTGACGGGAAGGATTTGATCATGGGTATCGTAGTAAATACCAGCCAAATTATCATAGGATGGCATTCAAATTCACATAAAACACGGCACGCTGTAGAGTGGGGCGAATCCTCCTGAGGAAGCTGTGGCGAATGCTGACAAAAATGTGCGGATGATGGTTGCAACCTTCTTGTCTTTTTTTTTCCACTGTAACACAAGCCGCCTCTTATATAGCTACCGGAGGTGGAGAAAAATTGCCACTGTGTTGCGGTGGGCGACCGGTGCGGCGCAACCTCATTTCAGGAGGCGGCGGTCCGCTGGCCATCCCCGCAGCCATCCAGGGGCAGCTCACGGGGGGTGCAATTGTGTCGCACGATTGCCCTGGGTGGGTTCTTTGTTGCTAGAAGAGAAACAGAAGCGTTGAACGAGATGTGTCCCCTCACAGAGCTGAGAGGACCGGGTGTTGCCCTGCGGGCGGCCTTCTTTTCTAGAAAAGAAGCAAAAGCACTGAAGGAGTTGGGGTGGGGCTCGCAGAGCTCCCTGGCGGAGGGAAAGAAGTCGCTGGAGGTACGTTGCTCTGTGGGTTGGCGTTCTTTTGTAGAAAAGAAGCAAAAGCACTGACAGGAGCTGGGGTGTGTGGCTCTGGGGTAGGATTTGCCTCGCAGAGCTACCTTTTTTGCTTCTTTTCGGAGAAAAAGGAGCCGCCGGAGGCTACATTGTGTCGGTGTATTGCCCTGCGGGCGGCCTTCTTTTCTAGAAAAGAAGCAAAAGCACTGGTGAGCCTCGCAGAGCCGGAGGCTACATGTGTGAGGGTGTGGTTGTTAAAAGCAATGAAGAAAGGAAGCAAAAGCACTGAAAGGAGCTGGGGTGTGGCTCTGGGGTAGGATTCGCCTCGCAGAGCTACCTTTTTTGCTTCTTTCGGAGAAAAAAGAAGCCGCCGGAGGCTACATGAGCCTCGCAGAGCTCAAGAGCTGGAGACAGGGGTTAGCTTTTCAGAGCTACCTTTTTTGCTTCTTTTCGCAGAGAAAAGAAACCACGGGAGGCTACACTGGGCTCATCCCGGTGAAACCGCCAGATTGACCGTGGATGCCCTAAAGCCTCCTTCAGTGTCGGGGGATATATGCCCGACGGCGGTGATTGCTTGCCCGATTAGGAAATATTATTTAGACCGCCGCGGCGCTTAACTCTACTGGGCGAATATAAAAAGGGCCCAATCCCCCAGCTTTCTGTCCTTTTTTTTTTACTCCCCAGACACCGGGGAGTCTCTCTGTTGTCTCAAGGGTCATCCTGCACACGCACAGCCCAAGCCACACCGTCTGCGGACACCACTAGTGCACGATGTAGGAAGATCCTAGGGCTCAGAGAGTCTCCTCTGCTGTCTATTGTGATTGTTGGAGCTAAGAAAAGAGGCCACCGGAGGCTACATGGGTCGTGTATTGCCCTGCGGGCGGCCTTCTTTTCTAGAAAAGAAGCAAAAGCACTGGTGAGCCTCGCAGAGCTAAAAGAAGCCGCCGGAGGCTACGTGAGTTCGTGTATTGCCCTGCGGGCGGCCTTCTTTTCTAGAAAAGAAGCAAAAGCACTGGTAATGCCTCGCAGAGCTACCTTTTTTGCTTCTTTTCGGAGAAAAAAGAAGCCGCCGGAGGCTACATCAGCCGTGTATTGCCCTGCGGGCGGCCTTCTTTTCTAGAAAAGAAGCAAAAGCACTGGTGGGCCTCGCAGAGCTACCTTTTTTGCTTCTTTTCGGAGAAAAAAGAAGCCGCCGGAGGCTACATCAGCCGTGTATTGCCCTGCGGGCGGTCTTCTTTTCTAGAAAAGAAGCAAAAGCACCGGTGAGCCTCGCAGAGCTACCTTTTTTGCTTCTTTTCGGAGAAAAAAAAAGCCGCCGGAGGCACACATCCTCTGTGTTGATTCTAGACTATTATTCGATATGTCGTGTCCATCTACTAGTACAGTCACATCTTCTTAGTCGCTAGGGAAGCATTCCGATGATACATCGTATACCAAAGAGAGAGTGATGTTATTGTTTGGACTAGGGAGACTCAACTATGTATGTGCATATACTGAGTGTGACAAAAAATCAGACACATTTGAACATGATAGAGCGGTATATGAGTAGCGAAAACACAAAGCTGAAGCCAGTTGGAATTTACAAGGTGAGTCGGCTGTCTTGTTTGTCTAGATGAACAAGTGAACAATATATAATTCTGCACGCGGTTGGTCGTTTCAAGAATTCACAGCTGGAGTATGCCAATGTATCAGAAATTCCTGATCAAACAGAGGCGATCTTACAGATTTGCCGATTTGGGTCTTGGGGCAGATTCTTACATGAATAGTTGAGGACGCTTGTAATTTAAGGGTATTCATTGTATCAATTCCGAAAATATTGTGGGTTCCTGGCATATTGGTCCTCTGCATTAATAGAAACCCTTTTATACTCTCCATACACCAGGGGATTAAGCTCGTCTCTTAAGGTTCCATGCTCCACAATGTGTACCTTCAAAAGATATTTCCGTTGCGTAATGGGCTTTGAGAACTACGAATATGAGCTGTGATACGTCTTCTAAGGCCCATGATGCGGCACCGTCACAACATTTCTGGATATTATAAAAATGACTTTTGTAGCAGGAGCTGTGGTTCTATATTCATCCTGCTGAAACGTATAGAAAAATCAATGCACTAGAATGATAATACCATCACATGTATAACATCCCTGAAGAACTGTTCTGAGATACTTATTTTCTTTGAGAAAAATAAGCTTTTTGCTTCGGAAAGGGCGGTCTTTTGGGTTTATTACAAGTAACAGTATTCAAATGAGATTGAGAACGATGACAGAATGGTAGGATATCGTTACAAGGATACAGTTGATACAATTTCAGTCGCACCGAAGAGGACCAAATCAAGCTCTTCTCAAACCAGTTTGAGTTTGGCTGGTTCCATGATGGGGCTTAGAATAAGAATCCGTATACTATGGATTGATAGGAACGTTAAAACAATCGTAATTGACCATTCCGCTTGTGGAGAGGATGGTCGCAATATGTAACAAAAGGTTTCACCGATAATTAGCGACGTGGAAAAGGCACTAACTTCAATTACTGGCCACAGATAACTAGTACAACTTGCCTTGTTTACTACTTGTTTTCATCTGAATTCATCGAATAATACGACAATTTGCAATTCGCTGAAGTATAACAAAACAGGTGATATTTTGAAATGGGTTCCTTTCTATACTTGGAGCCTTGCGATTAGTGGATGCAGGATGTGTTTTTGGTTCAGACTACTGCTATGGCTGTAGGTTGGATGACGGCCCAATAATTCCAAGCTCGGAATAACTGCGAAAAATTATCATGACGTTGAACATAGCTTTGGGTTATTTGAAGTTAACTTGACAAGAAGTTAGCTAAGATGCCCTTTAGCTGACTCCCTAAGGGGGGTGGTGACTAGGATAAATCTGGACACGAAATAATACCGGTGGAGAAAAGACGGCCTGTGATCGGGAATAAGGTTCATTGATGGCCATCCGAATGATATCTGAATGATACTGGAATAGGCATCTTACCGGCACCATAAGATTATGCGGTAAAAATTGGGAAGAGGAAACTGCGAGTTTCCAACTATGCATATGTGCAACATTAGAAAGATTAACATGAGACTTCTCAGTCTCTCACGTGAGAACAGCGTTAATAAGCTATATTCTGAAGATCAAAAAAGTGCATTGCAACACAATTTTTGCATATCGGTAGCTATCATGCTGGGAGAACGGTCTGTCTTAGATCTTCTCCGGAACATGGTTTCAGATGCGGAGGCTATGTCCACAAGCTGATTCAATTTGGAACAAGCTTGTTACACATCCGAACGTTACATACCTTATTCCATTACATACGGTAGAAGGCCTATTAAGATCAGCATGCTTAACTGGAATGTTGTTTAATTGGAGTATATTGCAAAACTGATGCGGTTGTACGAATGGTTGCGCAAACCTCTATTCTATCCCACTGTGGATTTTGCAAGTTCGCTGATATTTTAGAATTGACATATCGTTTTTCGCCCATCCGGCTGGAAAAATTGCATATTCGCTCAAAGGTCCAAGTATGCACATGCCTCTTGAATCTCCTGAGAATCTATATGTAGTTAACTGCCACCAGTATCGATCTTGAACGGATGGTTCTGCCACACATCATTCAAAATCGAGAGCAGCAGAGATCCATGGTGACAGATAGTTTCACGGCCGGTGCATTGCTTGAGTATATGAGTACAACAGAGCAATTTGGATTCTTTAAAAGAAACGACGCGTCGACAGCATAAATTGCCATAGATCACCTGGTCAAAAACCTATTGTACAACTCAGTAAACCCCTTTAGTGAAATATACGGCTGGCTTGTTATCCAGTGCAACAGTAGTCTTTGACACGATGTTTTTAACATAATTAGGGGCACCGGCCGACAGCGTTCCAGCCTAGGTTTCTTTTACGGTTGCACATTGGGAGACTTTACTTGGAACCCACAATTTAAACTACATCAGTTAGTTCCATTTGCAATAGACACAGAACGCTTCAGGGCCAAATCGACCTTTTTATCCACTGGATACGGCCGATATAGGAGTCACTGCCAAGTTCGACCACCCCGTGGAGAACAATTGTGTCGTGCTTCAGCGATACCTTTGCTGACAGCGTTTTTCCCCCGTTCCGAATTGCTTCATGAGTAAGTGCCTCGTCCCTAGATACCTTTGTAGTAACCAGATATGCACACAACTCTGCCTCTGCAAGAAAAAGAAACCATTTTTCACTTTTCTTTTTTTTTTTTTTTTCCGGTGTCACTCACTCCCAAAGGAGAAATAAAAAAAAGAAAATACCGGTCACCGTTGTGACTGTTTGAGAATGAACGCCACTCCGCTGTGGCTGTTCTCGTGGCTTAGCACAACACTTCCCGTCTCCTAAGAGCCCCCTAACAAAATGCAAAGCCAAACCACTGCTATTTTCTTACAACGAACAAGACATGGCCATACCATCATATCGTTCCCCCAAACAACACACCGGTGCGGTTGCATTGTGCACCCAGAGCTTTGCGTTGACGATACCAGCCGCAGCCTCCATCTCCTGGGGGGGGGTGGTGGTCAGGTGTGCCCTGCGGGCGGCCTTCTTTTATAGAAAAGAAGCAAAAGCACTGTCCCGCAGAGCCGAGCACACGGGTACCAGCTACAGCCTCGCAGAGCTACCCTTTTTTGCTTCTTTTCGGAGAAAAAAGAAGCCGCCGGACGGCCGGAGGCTATATGGGGTCGCTGTATTGCCCTGCGGGCGGCCTTCTTTTCTAGAAAAGAAGCAAAAGCACTGTCCCGCAGAGACGAGCACACGGGTACCAGCTACAGCCTCGCAGAGCTACCTTTTTTGCTTCTTTTCGGAGAAAAAAGAAGCCGCCGGAGGCAATTGCAGGGCCGAGCACACGGGTACCAGCCGTAGCCTCTCAGAGCTACCTTTTTTGCTTCTTTTCTGAAAAAAAAAGAAGCCGCCGGAGGCTGCATGGGCCTCACTGGCTGTTTTGCCCCACCATATGCCCCGCATAAAGCCGCACCGAACCCCACCAGCTGCTATTTTAGGAATATTATTTAGGACACAGACCAGCGTCTAATTTGAATATAAAAGACGACGTATCCCCCCGAATATCGCCACAGAGGCGACGCCCAGCGTCCTCTCTCACCTGAGCCCCCCAACTTCCTCCTCAACACAGCTCCCACATACTCGTATATGGGGACCACATTGCCCTGCGGGCAGGTCCCTCCCTTCCAGAAAAGCAAAGTAACTGGAGGCCCCTCTCCCACCGAATGGCTATCTAGAATCCGCTGAAGACCCATTGCCTCTGCAGGCGGCCTTCTTTTTTCCAGAAAAGACGCAAAAGCACTGGTGGCTCGCAGAGCTACCTTTTGTGCATTCCTTTCGGAGAAAAAAAAAAAGAAGCCGCCGGAGGCAACACGCAGCGCTACCTCAGAGGAAGCCCATCGGAAACACAATCTCAGCCACGCAGCCACCGTTTGAACGATCGACGTTTCACCGTGCAAGGGCACACACACACACACAATGGACCGTTGCCATGGCAACAATCGACCTAATGAGCTTTGTCAAAGAGTACGGTACGGAAAGCTCACGGTGGTAGCCTACACAAAGACAGGATCGGCGGAGAGTGAGCACTGCGACGTTGGTTGTGTCGGAGGATCCTTGGGGATACTGGCGTTGGTTGTTTTTGGTGACTTTGGTGGTTGTGGCGGTGATGGCGATGACGTTGCGACGGCCGTGAGTTTGCGGAAGCAGCCCGATCAACAGGAGGGAGTGGCCGTGGCTGGCCATGCCAGCCAATCACCCAAGTCCCCTGATTTTCATCCGCTGCAGCAGCAGCGGCGGGCGCGCATGGCGGTGGAGCCGGGTAAGTGCAAAAATAAAATATCGCCGGTCTGAGACAGCCAATGAGCCTGTATTGCAATCAAAAAAAAAAAATATGGTTTATTCTTAGCCACAGACTCTGGAGGAGGGGACGGTCAACTGATCGCACGGGAGCCCTTGTTGTAAGGGCGGAAGATCCATATTTGCGGGTCCCCTTAAATTCCCGTTCCCAGTATGGAAGCACGAGGACTCGCCATGCGGCAGGGGTTTCCTGAACGGGTAATGTGGCATGCAAGGACGTTTCTTTTTCTGCCACTGACACAAATGTACGTGGCCCTTTCTTTGGGAGGTAAATTTAGCCTCGTTTCTTTTTCTGCTCTTTTTTTTTTCTTTCTTTCTTTCTTCGCCCGGTCTTACGTGTAATATAAAAGTTCCCCTGAGTCCTGATCTAGTGTCTTTTTCTTTTTTTTTTTTTTTTTTTTCTGCTCCTTGACTCCATTTTTGATTACACTCGTTTGACCACTAATACCACGCATCAACAACAGCAGCAACAATGAAAGGATTAATTCTCGTCGGTGGTTACGGTACCCGTCTCAGACCCCTCACCCTCACCCTTCCAAAGCCGCTGGTGGAGTTTGGCAACAAGCCCATGATCCTGCATCAGGTCGAGTCCCTGGCCGCCGCAGGCGTCAAGGACATTGTCCTGGCAGTCAACTACAGACCAGAGGTCATGGTCGAGACGCTCAAGCAGTACGAGGAGAAGTATGGCATCAGCATCACCTTCTCGGTCGAGACTGAGCCTCTGGGCACCGCCGGTCCTCTCAAGCTCGCCGAAAACGTGCTCAAGAAGGACGACTCGCCCTTCTTCGTCCTCAACTCGGACATCATCTGCGACTACCCCTTCGCAGAGCTCGCAGCCTTCCACAAGAATCATGGCGGTGAGGGCACCATTGTCGCTACCAAGGTCGACGAACCCTCCAAGTACGGTGTCATTGTCCACAAGCAGGGCTCCAGCCAGATCGACCGCTTCGTCGAGAAGCCCGTCGAGTTTGTCGGCAACCGCATCAACGCCGGTATCTACATCCTCAACCCATCCGTCATCGACCTCATCGACCTGCGTCCTACGTCGATCGAAAAGGAAACCTTCCCAGCCCTCGCCGAGCGCAACTCGCTCCACTCCTTCGACCTCGAGGGCTACTGGATGGACGTGGGCCAGCCAAAGGACTTCCTCTCCGGAACCTGTCTCTACCTCACGTCGTGCGCAAAGAAGAACCCGGACATGCTCGTCCCAGCCTCCGAGCCCTACGTCCACGGCGGAAACGTCCTCATCGACCCCTCTGCCACAATCTCCCCAGATGCAAAGATCGGCCCTAACGTGGTTATCGGTCCTAACGTGACCGTTGGTGCCGGCGCCCGTCTCCAACGCTCCGTCGTGCTTTCAAACTCCACAATCAAGCCCCACGCCTACGTGAAGTCCACCATCGTGGGCTGGAACTCCACCGTCGGCAGATGGGCCCGTGTCGAGAACGTTTCCGTGCTCGGTGACGACGTTGAGGTCAAGGACGAGGTTTACGTCAACGGTGGCCGTGTGCTCCCTCACAAGTCCATTGCCGGTAACGTCGAGAAGCCAGAAATCATCATGTAAAAAGCATATTTAAGCACTAATATAATTACAACCCTCAAGCATTCTAAGACTGCCCTGCCGGCGGCCTTCTTTTCGGAGAAAAAAGAAGCCGCCGGGGGCACTCACACCCTATAGCTACGGGGTCCGCGTATGCCCTGCGGGCGGCCTTCTTTTCTAGAAAAGAAGCAAAAGCACTGGTGAGCCTCGCAGAGCTACCTTTTTTGCTTCTTTTCGGAGAAAAAAGAAGCCGCCGGAGGCACCACACCCTATAGCTACGGGGTCCACGTATGCCCTGCGGGCGGCCTTCTTTTCTAGAAAAGAAGCAAAAGCACTGGTGAGCCTCGCAGAGCTACCTTTTTTGCTTCTTTTCGGAGAAAAAAGAAGCCGCCGGAGGCACCACACCCTACGGGGTCCATGTATGCCCTGCGGGCGGCCTTCTTTTCGGACGGCCTACACGGGCCTCATCTGTCCATTCGCCACAATAGCTTTCCTTAAAAGCACGATAACTGATTAGTACTCTCATTCAATTATGCGTATTAATGCATACAGACCAACGCTTCGACACATCAGGTATCCTGTAAAAATAATTTTGTTATTATTATTGTTATTTCACCTCATTGATTAACCACATCTTTGTACATAGTATATGCCTAGTTGTGTAAAAGCGCCTTATAATGGTCAACGGGCTGAGCTGGGTTTGAGGATGTAGCAATTGCGTTAATGCTTTTAATCCCAGATGATGGCATACTGTGATAAGTCCAAGAAGCAACTTTCAATGGAAACTGGGGGCAGTAAACTCCAGTCCCAGGCTATAACGTATTCCTTGTTTTATCAAGTTTGTTAATCTCCCCGGATGATTTAAAGGCGAGCCATCTATAACGTGGCAAACGGTCATGAAACCTTAAACTGACATTCCAGCCTGCAGTGGAAAGTTTCTGACAAAACGCATTCGTTGCTATGGCGCATATTGTATTCATATGCTCTGTAAGGTGGACACTGAAAGTGGGTATGGGGGGACCCACTCATTGCGCTACTGGAAAAGAATCGAAGCAGCTTTTCACATAAGGTTTGGAGAACTCGAGCACAAACAAACACTAAGAAATTTTCAAATAAAAAGCCATATGAATCAAGTACTAGCAGCGACAGAGAGAAGGAGGGTTTGCTCCAGAGTGGACTCCATCCACAACCGCGGATTCTTGAAACGATTGATACTGGAATTCTGCAGTACCGGGATTTCCTGTGACAATTATACATCGTGGTGCGCACAGCCTACCATTCAGTATGCGTCAGAGGCGTGGTTCGCTCACTCACGAAAACAAATCGACAGAGTCCAAAATGCCCAAGACATTGCACTACGAAGGATTCTAGGTACAGTAAAAAGCACGCCTCCTGTTATGTCTGTGGAGGTTGGAGTAATGCCATTGAAGTTGTACGGGGAATCATGAAGAGTTTTCCAAGAGCATTGTCACTGGTCCAGCATAGATCAAGCCATGCCTTAGTTGACCCGTAGTTTCAAATGCCGTAGGGTAGCTGAACATGAGGCATTCTTTTACTACTGGAATTGCAGAGAAAACTAAACCATTCATAACATTATCATTGGATGGCCGATTCGTGAATATCTAAAACAAGATTTGAAACCGATTTCCAATACAACGGATCTCAGCGTACTATTGGACACGACACCGCGGTGAAAGCAACGGCAGAATCCATTCATAGCATTCCTACACAGAGTACAACACAAGTCAAGCAATTAGCTCAACAGCCCTAGTAATACGTAGTTCTCAGCAACCCAAGCTACACATCACAAAGTGTTGCACGAGCTTTTTGCATAGCTATTGAATTTACAATCAATTGGATGGCCATGATACGACTTATTTATTAGCATTAATTAACCACGTAACCCTCGCCCACGCGCTCTTATAAATGCCGAGCATATTATATTAAATGCATGACAAGCTTTTCACAGAACCACGTGACCCCAGGCATATGGCATATATATATATACATAGCTACTGGGCTGGCCGTTCCAATAGTGCACGCATATACGACTCTTTCCTTCGAAGTAAATAAACGTAAAGGTTAACAAGCCCACAATTGCCTCGCAGAGCCACCTTTTTTGCTTCTTTTCGGAGAAAAAAGAAGCCGCCGGAGGCTACACGGGGTCGGTGTATTGCCCTGCGGGCGGCCTTCTTTTCTAGAAAAGAAGCAAAAGCACTGGAATTGCCTCGCAGAGCTACCTTTTTTGCTTCTTTTCGGAGAAAAAAGAAGCCGCCGGAGGCACCACTGCGATGCGGTGTGTGGGCGCTGGGAGGTGCTATCAAAGGCTGCTGCAGGAGGTTGGGAGTAGTCGTCCGACAATGCAACGCAGTCACAATGGGGTCAACGGGTACAACTCTGGTGAAGTGAAGGACTATCTCCAGAAGAGCTATCAGAGCGGGTTGAGCAGCGGCAGTAAGTAGCAAACACGGTTCGCAGGACGGGGCTAACGCGCTGAGCAGCGGTGTACAAGTCAGAGCTGGGCGGATGGACGTCCACGTCTAACCAGAAGTCGGTGGTCAACAGCAGCAACAACAAGACGAACAGTCTGTTGAACGACATGTATAAGGCTGCGGTGAAGCCATCGCAAGTGTCCAACGGGGGGTCTGGATCCCGTCGAAATAGCAAGAAGTAATAAAGTGTTGTAGCTAGTCTACTCTATCCGTCCTGGCTCCGACGCAGATTGTTTGCCAGTCGCACGTTGAGTCCCTGATGCTTGGGCTTGTGCAGCTTTCTTCGGGCCACCATCACTGGCACGCTCGACCGCTCCACAATGTAGTTTGAGAACGAGCCCAGCAGCACGCCCTTGAGGGCGGACCGACCCCGCGAGCCCAGAATGACCAGTGTGGGCGACACATGGTCGATGATCTCGGTCAGCATGTCCTTCGGCGTCCTGCAATGCAGCACCTCGAACACTACGTGGACCTCCAGTCGTGTCTGCTGCAGCAGTCTCGACACCGCGTTGGTCATCTTGTCCATTGCTCCGAGCCGCTCCTGCTCCTGGGTCTGAGTGCTCATCGAGCCGTCGTCCTCGAACGCACAGACCACGTAGAGCACGTTTCCGTCGCGGAGAACGGTTCCAATCGTCCATTCCAGCGCGTGGGTGGCCTCCGGGGACAGGTCCGTGGACACAATGAACGAATTGGACCGTGGAGTGGTCGGATCCGCCAGCGAGCTGAGCTGGCCCCGGTCCAGTGTCCGCAGCATCCGTTTGGTCCGCGTGTTGGAGTGGATGGGGCTGATTGCCATGTCCAGCTGGGCTGCCCGTCGAGCATCCTGGATCTCCTCGCTCAGCGACGTGTAGGGGGGCTCCGGGGCGTAACCCGAGTCAAAGGCCGTGTTCGGGTGGATGATCCGTCGTTTGTACGCAGCATAGTCCAGCTGGGACTGTCTGCGCTCCCTTTCCTTACCGTCCACGTCGATCAGCGACCGGTACTTGAGTCTGGACTCGTTTCCGGGGGACTCTGATCTGGGCACATTGTGTCTTTGCGCCCGTTTGTCCTGCTTCCGAACCGCATCAGCTTCATCGTCTTCTGAAGACGATGCAGACGAACCCGACGACGAGTCGTCCTTCTCCAATCGCTGTCTGTCCTCATCATACAGCGATCCAAGCTTCCTCAGCTCGCTCCTGGTCAGCCGGGGCCTGTCGAGCCCTCTGTCCAGATACGACGACGACGAATGCGACCGCCCGGTCAACGAGGGCCGTCTCATCGCACGGGTCAGATCCCGCAGCTCACGACCCGGCGACCGCAGCGACTCAGATGAGTAGTAGTATGAGTCTGGAGACTCGTAGGGATCGCTCAAGTCCAGCATCGATCGCGGACGGCTGTTGGCCATTGGCCTCTGACTGCTGCTACTGCTGCTCTCTGCCTCGCCAGCGGCATCGGCAGACTTCTTGCCCTCGCGTCGCTTCCGCTCCTTCTCCTCCTGCTCCTCCAGCATCCGCATCACCGAGAGACGCTCCTCCTCAATAGCATGTTCCAGCGACATCGTCCACAGCTCTTAATTAACTCCACTGGCTTTTTGCGTCCTTATCAACAAAACCCGCCGCGTGATACTCACCTTTTGATCGGCCGCCTAACGGCGGCCCGCCGTTAGATGCACTCCCCCCCAGAAATGGATGATCGCCCAACCTTATTTCAGCCGCACATCGGCCAAATGCGACCCCCTTTTGTCTCCCCCTGGTATATATATATAATATATAACTGAGCACTCCGGCACACGGTGTGTGCCCTGCGGGCGGCCTTCTTTTCTAGAAAAGAAGCAAAAGCACTGTTACACAGACCTGAGCATCCAGCGCCCTACCGAGTTCGGTGTGTGTGTGTGTGCTCTGTGGGCAGCCTTCTTTTCTAGAAAAGCAAAAGCACTAACTGTGCCACAGATCTGACCATCCGGGCCCTGCGGACGAGAAAAGACGCAAAAGTGCCGTCAGTCTCGCAGACCTACCATTTCAGAAACCGCTGGAGGCAATTGCGTCTGGTCAGACTGAGTAGGGTATGAAACGCCTCGCAGAGCCACCTTTTTTGCTTCTTTTCGGAGAAAAAAGAAGCCGCCGGAGGCACATCACCCTCGCAGAGCTACCTCTTTTTGCGTCTTTTCGGAGAAAAAGAAGCCGCCGGAGGGATGCATGGGCCTGTGGACCCCAGACTACGGGGACCTGCGGCTGCGGAGGAAAGGGAACGTGATGACCGCATGCAGGCGGTTCTAGACCCTCATATCACATAGGGGGATGCTCGAGGAAACCTCTTCAGCCCGGTCTCGGCATCCATCCCACGCTGTGAGAGAGTGAGTAAGTAGTAGCAGTGAGTGGGTGGGTGTTGCGTAACTCATACGGCCGATGTAGCCGAGTGAGCAAGCTTATTAGCGTGGTGGTGGTCGGTGTGCGGATGATTTTGTGGGGCCTGGGGTCCGACGGTGGGGCGGAGAGGCCACGCGCCACCAACAAAACAACCCCCGCAACAGGACGCACGAAAACAAACCGGGCAAGCAAGTAACGAAAACAGATCGGCCGACGAGATGCAATATAAATAGGACCCCGGACGCCCCTCGCAGCAGCACTCAACAATTAGCGTACTACCAAAGATGGCACAACAACAACACTCAGCGAACTCGGACGTGGAGACGGACATTGTGACGTTGACGCGGTTCATTCTCCAGAGCCAGAGCGAGAAGGAAAAGGAGACCCAGGTGACGGGTGACTTCACGCTCCTGCTCAACTCGCTACAATTTGCATTCAAGTTCATTGCCCACAACATTCGTCGGGCCACGCTGGTGAACCTGCTGGGGCTTTCCGGGTCGGCCAATTCGACCGGTGACGACCAGAAGAAGCTCGACGTGATCGGCGATGACATCTTCATCAACGCCATGAAGGCGTCCGGAAAGGTCAAGGTCCTGGTCTCCGAGGAGCAGGAGGACCTGATTGTGTTCAGTGGAGACGGCCGCTACGCGGTGGTGTGTGACCCGATCGATGGATCCTCCAACTTGGACGCCGGTGTGTCAGTCGGAACCATCTTCGGTGTCTACCGTCTCCCAGACGACTCCAATGGGTCCATCAAGGACGTTCTGCGTCCGGGTAAGGAGCTTGTGGCGGCCGGATACACCATGTACGGTGCCTCGGCCAACTTGTTGCTCACCACCGGCAACGGGCTCAACGGCTTCACCCTCGACAATGCATTGGGCGAGTTCATTCTGACGCACCCAAACCTCAAAATCCCAGACTTCCGCGGAATCTACTCGGTCAACGAGGGAAACTCGATGTACTGGACCGAGCAGTGCCAAAACTACTTCCACTCCATCAAGTTCCCGGAGTCCGGTAAGCCATATTCCGCCAGATACATTGGCTCCATGGTCGCTGACGTCCACCGTACCATCCTCTACGGCGGCATCTTCGCGTATCCGGCCGACAAGAAGTCCAAGAAGGGCAAGTTGAGATTGCTCTACGAGGGCTTCCCCATGGCCATGATCATTGAGCAGGCCGGCGGCGCCGCCATCAACGACTACGGTCAGCGTATCCTCGACCTCGTTCCCACCGAGATCCACGAGCGCTCCGGTGTCTGGTTGGGCTCTTCTGGCGAGGTCGAAAAGGCCAAGAAGTTCCTCTGCGCTTAATGACAAGAAAAAAAGAATATTAATGACCGAGTTATATATATATTGTAATACACTCTTAATTGAGCCCCCCACAACTCCTCTCACCGCGTCTCGCAATTGCCCTGCCGGTGGCCTTCTTTTCTAGAAAAGGAGCAAAAGCACTGGTTTCACAGAGACCTGTATTCCCAGGGTAATAATTGCCTCGCAGGGCCACCTTTTGAGCTGTCGGAGGCTGTCGGTGCTACCCCACTAGTAGTGGGGCTGGTTCTATTTTTAAGGAATGCATATGCATATTATTTCGCTGCACGTTTTGGGCGTCTAATTTTGAATATAAAAGGAGACCCGATTCCCTCTTTTTTTTCCCTCTCTCGCTCTCAGAAACACGGTAATTGGCTAGCTCCTTGCTGCAATTGCGCTTTAGGCCACTGGAACCTACTCCTGCGGAGAATTGCCCTGCCGGCGGCCCTCTTTTCTAGAAAAGAAGCAAAAGCACTAAAGCTTTCACAGCACCACGTGACGGGCGCCTCGAAGGGTTGCGTATTTGCCCTGCGGGCGGCCTTCTTTTCTAGAAAAGAAGCAAAAGCACTAAAGCTTTCGCAGCACCCACGTGACCTTCGCCTCGCAGAGTTGCGTATATTTGCCCTGCGGGCGGCCTTCTTTTCTAGAAAAGAAGCAAAAGCACCAGAGCTTTCGCAGCACCCACGTGACGGGCCTCGCAGAGCTACCTTTTTTGCTTCTTTTCGGAGAAAAAAGAAGCCGCCGGAGGCAATTGCTTTCACAGACCTCTCCTACCTTTTGCGCTTGTCGGGTTTCGCGGGAGGTTACGGTACGGGAGTGTAACTAAAAAGGAAAAGCTTTCCGGCGAGCCGCACGTCCCGCACCCAGTTGTTGTTTCCTTGGGACCGGTCACAAGATAGGGCCATTATCAGTGCCCGCCCCCAGTCGGGTATATAAATACCAGCGATCGGGTCCAAGTGGTTGCAACCAGATAACACGATGGTAGAGAACGGGGAGACTGTTGGTCTTCTCCTGAACAATAGAGCTCAGCAGCTGAAGAACTCGCGGCTGAAGAAGCTGGCCTTTTTCCTGGCTATCCTTAGTTGGTAAGTGTGCGCTTGTTGGTTTTTATTTTATTTTTTTTTTGTCTTTGATCCGGCGCCAAAGGATTGCTAACAGACCTAGTCTTTCTGCTGCGTCCGTGGCTTTGTTTTCGGTCTATGCGCCCACATTACAGCATTTCAACGGCTACAGCCAGATCGAGATCAACGCAATCTCCACGGCTATGATCACCTTCAACTACCTCCCGGTGCCGGTGATTGGCTATCTCGGCGACAAGTACGGTGAGAAGAACCTTGCGCTGCTGGGTGGGCTCTTCCTCGTCCCCGGGTACTTCTCGGCCGCATACTTCGTCAAGGGCGACGGAATGGATTATAGATATTTGGCCATCTCGTTTGCTGTCATTGGCAGCGGGCTCGCCAGCTTCTTTTTCGCCGGTTTGGTGTCGTGTGCTCGGCTGTATCCTAAATCCGCAGGGTTGTCGATCTCTGCGCCCATTGCTTCCTTTGGCCTCTCCGCCCTGTGGGAGGCTCAGGTAGTCAGGCGACTGTTTGGAAAGAAGGATGGAACATACATCAACCTACACGCAACGTTCCTCTTCTTCGGCGTTCTTTATATCGTCACCACGACCACCTGCTACATTGCAGCCCGATTGAGCGACAGAAATACCAAGCTGGTCGAGCAGCAGCGCCTGAACAAGCGATTCAACGAAGGTGAAGACGACAGCGACTCGGAAGGGGAGGATATCGACGACGATGCCGAGTTCGGGGGCCTGAATCAAAGAGAGCGATTGGTCAAAGTGCTCAAATCAGTCGATTTCTGGGTGTTTGCCGTTTGCTTTGTCATCTCCAGTGGTCCGCTGGAAATGTACCTCAATAACATGGGCGCAATCATCGACACAATCCCAATGGGCCCAGACGTCTCCACCCATGTGTCAATGTTCGCAGCTGCTTCCACAGTGGCACGGTTAGTCGGCGGTTTGTCGGACACCCTTCGCCATACCGTCTCCCGTCCGGTTCAGCTGGCAACAGTAATGGCATCAGTTGGTGTCTGTCACTTCTTGCTGGCGTCGGGGATCTTTGCATCTAACCAGGGCTCCATTTTCTACGTTTCGTCGTTAGTAAATGGGTTTGCGTACGGCGTTACCTTCACGCTCGTTCCCACTATTGTCGCTTGCGTATGGGGCGTCAAGTCCTTCGGGACCAACTGGGGCATGTTACTCTTGGGTCCAGCAGTGGGTGTGAACATTTATGGTCCTATCTTCGCCAGATTGTATGAACTTGCATCCAATTCTAATTTCATGGTAAGCCCACTGCCAATTCCTCAGAGGGACGCGCTGATTCAGAATGGTTCATGCGATAAGAGCTATTTGTGTTATAGGCAAACGTTTATAATCACTGGCTCTGGATTCATCATTTGTGCATTGCTGATCATCGGCTTGTGGAGAAATATTTGGAGGCATAAAGGAAGAAACCTCTAAGTGTTGCCTATTTTCAAGTAGATTTTTATTATTTTTATTATTCTTATGCATTATTTTTCTTTAACTTGTGTTGTTGAATTTGGAGAAATTGCTGTTTGTGTTCTGGTACGGTTTCTGTTCTTTTTGAAATGTTCGTTTCGATCAATTAGTATCTAGTATTATACAGCTATATCAGCCAACTACATCAGTCATCCATGTCTCTATCGTCTTTTCTTCTTTTGAACCCATGTCTCCCCTTCTTTTTCCGGTCGTAAATTTCATTCATTCTGATCTTCGCAGCCCTCTGAGCTTGGTCAATTGTTCCCCGATAAATATCAATTTCCTCCTTGTTAATCGCCAATGGTTCAATCTTCTTGTCACCATGAACTGCCTTTTCAATCGAAAGATAAATCGGCATGTCATACTGGCAGACAAAAGTGATCGCGCGACCGGACTTGCCAGCTCTAGCAGTACGGCCAACTCTGTGAATGTAATCGTCCTTGTTGTCTGGGACAGAATAGTTGATGACCATATCAACAGAAGGAATGTCAAGTCCTCTAGCAGCTACATTTGTAGCAACCAAAATCTTACGTTGACCAGATTTAAAGTTGTTCAAAGCGCCTAACCTGGCAGATTGGGTCATATTACCATTAATACCAATGGAATGCAGTTCTAAGGAATCGAGCAAGAGTGGTAATCTGGTTCCTTCCTCCTTTGTCTGGACAAACACGATCACCGTTTTCCCTGCTGCGATTTCACTCAAAATATACACCAAAGTTGCATCCTTATTGCTGTGAGGCATCACCACAATATTTTCCTTTAGTGTCTCTACAGTTGTGATTCTTGAAGACACAGAAATGCGCACCGGATTAGCCAAAGACGATCTCTGCAACTGCTCAACCTTTTTGGTTGGCGTAGCTGAGAACAAAAATGTCCTTCTTTGATGAGGAATGATTTTCAAAATTCTATTGATTGGCTCCGTGAAGTCCAAATCCAACAATCTGTCAGCCTCATCCATAACCAGAAACTTCAAGTTTCGCAAGCTGAATCCTTTGGTCTTTTCGAGATGATCCAATAATCTACCTGGAGTGGCCACAATCACATGAGGCTTTTTGGATAAAGACAAGCTTTGTTGCATCATGTCTTCACCACCAATGATCACCGTAGTTCTCAATCCCATGAATCCACCAAGTGCGTTGAATTGTTCAGAAATTTGATAAGCCAACTCTCTGGTTGGTGCCATAACGCAACAAAAAAATGGTGATGGGTTTTCGTACAATGCTTGTAAAACTGGTAAAGCAAACGCTGCAGTTTTACCTGAACCAGTGGCCGCAAACCCCATAACGTCTCTGCCCTCCAAGGCGTATGGGATAGCTTGGACTTGGATTGGAGTCGGCTTCTTGAACCCCAATTGAGTGCAGGATTCGACCAGTTCCGGGATAATCTTTAATTCCTCAAAAGTCTCCGGTTCTGGTTGTTTTTCGGCTTCTTCAGAGTCTTGGTCATTTACATTTCCCTCTTCCAAGTCAGATTTTTCATCTTCTTCTTCATCTTCTTCAGCCTGTTCCATCTCCTCTCTATCTTTCCTCACATCGGCCGCTTGCTGTCTTTTCCGCTTTCTCTCCTCCTTGCTGTCTCTCTCTTTAGTAACTCCTCTAGAGCTAGAAGAAGAAGCGGACTTAGACTTGCTCCATTTAGAGCGTTTTGGTTCTTTTATCATTATATTGTTGAAAAAAAAATTGTTTCTGCAGTTGTAGTAATTTTTCACTTTATCAGTTGGGAGAGTCGAGCCCCGATAACAATTTTTTTTTTTTTTTTTTTTTTTGAAACTGAAATTTTTTGAATTGTGAAATCCTTTAAATCCACACAACACAACAGAAAAAAAGACAAAAAAAAATGGTCGGTAAAAGGAGACAAAAAAAGAGAACTCATGTTAAAGTTTCCGAAGAGGACTTAGCCAAGATTCCAAAATCTATGGTGCTCAAAATGGGAGATCAAAAGAGAGAGGTCACAAACGCATTGGCACAATTGGTTAAAGACTTCCGTATCGTGATGCAACCACATACTGCCTCTAGATTGCGGGAAAGGAAATCAAACAAGCTAAGAGATTTTGTGTCAATGACTGGGCCATTAGGAGTGTCCCATTTATTTATCTTCTCAACTTCGTTGAATAACAACACCACTCTTCGGATTGCAAAAACCCCTCGAGGGCCCACTTTAAACTTCCGAGTAAAGTCCTACAGTTTGTGCAAGGACGTCCGGAAATTCATCAAGACTCCAAAATCTTTTAATGACACTGAATACAAAACTCCGCCATTGTTGGTTATGAATAATTTTAGTCAGGAAAAGGGCGATGACCCTAAAGAAGCCCTGCTCACTTCCATGTTTCAGCACATGTTCCCTCCAATTTCGGCCCAATCGACAAAGGTATCGTCTATTAAGCGTGTTTTGATGCTTAACAAGGATCCCGACACCGGTGAAATTGATATCAGACATTATGCCATTGAGACTAAACAGGCGGAAGGATCCAAACCAGTTCGAAAGCTGACGACCGTCGAGCAGAAGTTACACAAGCAGGTGCCTAACATGTCTCGAGCAACAGATATTTCTGATTATTTGTTGGATCCATATGGCGGAGGTGGCTATACTAGTGAATCGGAGGTTGAAGAAGATGCCATGGTCGAAGTGGATAACAAACCTTCGACATCACTGAAGCGAAAGCGGGAACCGGGCACACAGAAGAAGGCCATCAAGCTCGTAGAGCTCGGACCCCGATTGAAGCTTGAGTTGAGAAAGATTGAAGAAGGAGTGTGTGACGGCAAAACGCTGTATCATTCGCATATTGAAAAGACAAAGTCTGAAATCAAGGCCACCGAAAAGAAGCATGAACAGCGAAAGGTTCTTCGAGAACAGAGGCGTAAGGAGCAAGAGGCTAATGTACAAAAGAAAAAAGATCAAGAAAGCGCAAAGGTTTCTCGTACCAAGCGGGGTATCTTGAAGGCTAAAGAGCAAGAGGGCAAAGCCGGAACAAGTGACAACGATGAGGATATGGCTGATGCAGAGGAGGAGGAGGAAGTAGACGACGATGAAAGTGCCAGCTCAAGTGATGATGAAGAATAGATAGTTTTATATGTAATCCAATTGTAATTAACACCCAAAAAAAAAAAAAAAAAGGAAGCGATTCCGACGAATCTTCAAACGCCGGGATCCCGTGCACAGCCACACTCACGACGAAATATATGCGTGGCTGCCGCTGCAGCGGTGTGGCTGTGGAGATAAGGTCCCAATCGGCCCACATGGATGGCAGTGAAAGTGTGGGTCGGTCCATACAAAAGGTTTGCATTTGTCTTTATTCTCAAAAGGAAATGAGCACGTCTCGGGCTTCCATACCTCAAGGGGTACCCGTATGGGAGGAGGACGACAAGGTGGCCGAATGCTACATTTGTCACTCCCAGTTTACGCTGTTTTTCAGACGCCACCACTGTCGAAAGTGTGGGAGGGTCGTTTGTGGGAACTGCTCCAGCTCCCGGTCGACCTATCTGCCATCAACGTACGTAGTTTCTCCTCCAAGCCAGATCTTTTTGGAGTCTCCGCATGTTCCGCATAGAACCTGCGATGTTTGCATGGAGGAGCTGGAGATGCTGCGGGCGGCGCTTCGAGGCGGAAGTAGCGGTAATGCTAACGATAGAAGGAGCAGACGACGGAGACGGTCCAAATACGACGAAACGTTGATTCAAACTTTCCCAGCCGGAGCGGAGGATAACGTGGATGACTCCAACGATTGTCCGGTCTGTGGGAAAAGCCTGCAGAAGCTCAGCGACGAAGAAAAGGAACAACACATCATCCAGTGCGTCGAACGGGCCGAGTTTTCTGGGACGGCCGACCAGGGCAGGCGGAATAATAGGATGGTTGTGCGCCAGCTGCGGGAGGATGATAAGGAGATTGGCAACGAAGAGTGCTTGATTTGCTTTGAGGAGTACAATCCCGGCGAAAAGATTGGTCGGCTGGAGTGTTTGTGTGTTTTCCATGAACGATGCATTTTGGATTGGTTCAGTCGAAAGGGGGCTGGCAACTGTCCGGTCCACGCTGTTCACGGGGATTGAGTATTTATTTAAACTATATATTATTAACTGTGTTCTTACCAGCTCTCCGAGCACCGTGTAGCCTCCGGCGGCTTCTTTTTTCTCCGAAAAGAAGCAATAAAGGTAGCTCTGCGAGGCTGTTCATGTTTGGAGCTCCGGTAATAGAGCTTAGAAAACAAGGCGGGCCGCAGGACAGTTATTATCTTCCACGTGGATAGATCTCCGCGGGAGTCATTGGGTAGCTCTGAGATACTGGTTACGTGGGACTGCGAAATATTCCTGCAGTGGTTTTGATTTTGGTATATAAGAGTAAAGCTCCCTCAAAGCAATTCTTAAGCCCCAAATAAGTATATCTACATAAGTCAATGTCTGTATGTGGTCACGTGGGTGCTGTGAAACTCCTGTAGCGATTTTGCTTCTCTTCTAGTAAAGAGAGATAGATCGCTCAAGTATCTCTCTACAAAGCAATGCTGGTCACGTAGTGCTGTGGAATTCCTGTAGTGCTTTTGCTTTTGCTTCTTTTCTAGAAAAGAAGGCCGCCCGCAGGGCAATTCTTCTCTACGAAGTAATGTCTATATGTGATCACGTGGTGCTGCGAAACTCCTGTAGTGCTTTTGCTTCTTTTCTATAAACGAAGGCCGCCCGCAGGGCAATTCTTCTCCCCTCCGGCTTAGGCACCTCTACGAAGTAATGTCTATGTGTGATCACGTGGTGCAGCGAAACTCCTGTAGTGCTTTTGCTTCTTTTCTAGAAAAGAAGGCCGCCCGCAGGGCAATTCTTATCCCCCTCCCGGCTTAGACACCTCTACGAAGTAATGCCTATGTGTGATCACGTGGTGCTGCGAAACCCCCTGTGGTGCTTTTGCTTCTTTTCTAGAAAAGAAGGCCGCCCGCAGGGCAATTCTTCTCCCCTCCGGCTTAGGCACCTCTACGAAGTAATGCCTATGTGTGATCACGTGGTGCTGCGAAACCCCCTGTGGTGTTTTTGCTTCTTTTCTAGCCCGCAGGGCAATTCTTATCCCTCGCGGCTTAGACACCTCTGCGAAGTAACGCCTGTTCTGCTAAAGTAAGTCCGGATGCCGATGCTTTTGACCTCATTTAAGGCGCTACTCCAGATTTGTAGAAGAGAACATGTGGATATCTTTATACTCGTAAAAGGGGGACGATTATTTACAAGGACATGACGATTATATATAATTACCAGTATCTCCAGGGTCTCCAGACATCGACGATGGTATGGTCGCCATCGACAATAAAGTAGAGACGATGACATGAGGAGGTTATGCAAGTGTTTTGAGGATACAGGACGACTCGGTCGCCAATCTGGAACGGCGGTTTCGGGTTGTCCTCTGATCCAACATATGCAACAATGCCATGCTCTTGATAGACTTTGGTGACCACCCAGTCGTCAGCACCCTTCACATGGGCCATTCCGGGGTAGGAGGATCCGGTTTCCCTGGATAATGCTAGGACGCCGGCATTGATGACGTACTGCCGTTTGGCGTGGTTGTAGGAACAGATTTCGGATAAGACCGTGCCTGCGATGTCGTTCTTGGTCAGGGTGGAGTTGGAGCTGCCGACGTGTCTCAGGTCCAGGGCGACGTAGGACCCGGCGTGCAATTCGACCTGGTCGAGCTGATGCAAATGAGGGAAGTTGTTTAGACAGACGTTTTGCGGGGTTGCACCGATGGAGAGTCTAAACGGAATGTTATTAGGGTCTTGGATGTTATTATTAGTAGATTTGATCGTCTTAAGGTGGTTTCTCCGCTTCTCCAGCTTGGCCCGGGTGATGTTGGCCGCCTCGATGGCCATTACCAGCTCCTGGTGGACCAGGCTCTTTGTGATGGAGAGGTCGTTGTTGCCGCAGCTGGCGGACGCGTGGCAGTAGAAGCCGAAGAGATGGATCTTGGAGTTGTAATGGGAGTCGCAGGTGATTGTGGTGATTAATGGGTCGTACGACGCAATGTCCTCGTCCACCTCGAGCTTGATGAAGACGGACCAATTGGACGAGTTTTCCAGCAAGAAGTCGAGCTGCGCGGTGTTGTCGATGCAGAACCGTAGGGTGGCCCCCAGATTCGAGTACAGGTTCTTGAGATAGGCCAGCTCCTTGACCTGGGACTTCCCCAGAGGCGAGCCGAAGAGCACGTCCTTCACGACGCCCTCTTCGACCAACGACACCAGGTTCCGGATCTCCTCCAGTGTGGACACCACGATGGAGTCGCACTGGTCGTGTCCAAGTGCCTCCCGGACCACCTGGGTGCACTTGAGCGTCTCTACATGAACCCGGAACCGGACCCCATGGCCAAGGTCCTCCACTGCCGTGAGCATGCGTCTGCTGTTGTGCCGGATTTTCGCCCTGTCCAGCACAAACGACGGCACCGGTGTCTCCGAGATGTGCTGACCTACGTAGTCCTTCGCTAGCTTGACGTCCTGAACGAAGCTCATATCGCTGGGGGGAAAGGTGGTAGTGGTAGTGGTAGTGGTGGTGGTGGTGGTCTGTGTGGGCTCAGAAAAAAAATTATTATAACACAATTTTAATTAATTTTGAGGCCCCCTCGTTTCTTTTTCCTTCCAAAAAAAATTTACTACACAAAAAAAAAAAACAAATTACATCACAGGGGCAACGCTAAGATCTGACATCATCATTGGGTCGATCGTCGGCCCGACTCACAACAACAACAACTCAAAGTCGCGCTGACAGTGGCAGCAGGCGATACCACTGACCTCTCTCCTGTCTAGATCTCTGTCTTCTACCACCATGGAGAACCCACACGAACAGGTGCAGAATGCCCTGCTGGGACGCATCATCACCAACGTTGTGAGTGCATATAGCTAGCGCTGTGTATATAGCTGAGTGTGTGTGCGGTGACTAACGTTTTCGTAGGAGCTGTTGAACGAAGGCATCGTTCAGATCAACTCCTCCCTCCACGTGAGTCCTTTCCGGTCTGTTGTCTGTCTGTCTGTATCCCTTTTAACCGCGTTTTTTTTAGGACGTGAACCGCAATAACATGAACGTGGAGCTGCTCTCCCAGATGTGGGAGAACTACCATCGCAACGTGCGTTTCCACCTCGACTCCACTAGCCAGCTCCAGAAGCCTCTAGATAATTAATTTAACGTGCAAACAGACCCTTCATGTCCACTGCGTGCATATCATTTCGAATCCCCGATGATCAGTCTGCTGTCTGGGTGCCTCTGGCGGCAATCAGTGCTTTTGCTTCTTTTCTAGAAAAGAAGGCCGCCCGCAGGGCACACACACACACACAGCGCGTAGCCTCCGGCGGCTTCTTTTTTCTCCGAAAAGAAGCAAAAAAGGTAGCTCTGCGAGGCAATTCGATTTTTAGCTCTGTGAGGAGAGTGCTTTTGCTTCTTTTCTAGAAAAGAAGGCCGCCCGCAGGGCACACACACACAGGGCGCGTAGCCTCCGGCGGCTTCTTTAAAAGATGGCCGCCATGCCCACCTTGTAGTATAGCTAACGTCCGATGCCGGGGCATTGTATTGTCGCGTCTCACACATGTTTAAGACATTCCAACGGCGCTGCACGTCAAAATCGCATGTTGTCTCCCACCACCAAACACTTTTCCTTCATCGGTAACCGGCGAGTCGGCGTGCCGATTAGCGACCTGAAGAAAAAAAAAAAAATTCTGAAATTGAAAAATTAACTCGAGGCCATATACCATACCTAACATCTAACAATGCATTTGATGTACACCTTGAACGCTGATGGAAAGAGAGTCTACACTCTCAAGAAGACGACCGAGACGGGCGAGATCACAAAGTCCGCTCATCCAGCCCGATTCTCACCCGACGACAAGTTTTCCCGCCAACGGGTGACCCTGAAGAAGAGATTCAACCTTTTACCGACTCAACAGGGTGAGTTTTATAAGGCATAGTGGTGAAATACGTGTGATTGCTAACAAAAAGTAGATGCTAAGCCGTGGTAGACGGAGTTAGTCGTGCTCATGACATAGAACAAATAGTATTTATTAATAATATTAAAAACGACAATTACTACCGGGAACTACGTTGGGTTGTTTTTTTTTCACGGAAAGCAGATAAAAGATTTGTGTTGGCAAGTTTACGCACCAAATTTGTCACTATCGTGAAACCCCACCCTCACGTATACCATTCTAGCTATAGCTCTCGATCTGGGTGTCGCTGCGAGTGGTGTTCATGATCGTCGTTGCACATATATATTGGGACACTTTCACAAGCACAAAAATCGTAACGTCACATAGCTCCACATACACACTCAGGCAATGGCATTCGAGTTCCCTTCAGATAGGTATGGATTGCCCAAAACCGACCATACGCGATGGAGACTGAAGACGGACGAGCTGGGGAAACAGAACTGGGTGTATTTGAAGGATGACAGACACCTCGAGATTGACCCTCCGTCGAATTACACAAAATTCCAATTGGAACTGGACTCTCATCAGCCAGACACAAATCCTCCGGCAAAAACTCCACGAGAGGCCGCAGAGAATTGCATGAAGTTCCTATCTCACATCCAAGACGACTGCGGTACGTTCCCCTGCCAATACTCCGGCCCCATGTTCATGTTGATTGGATACGTGGTCGCGAAATACTTCACCAACGTGCCGTTTTCGGAGGAAGAGAAGATTGAAATCACACGCTATCTGGTAAATCGTGCCCATCCCGTTGACGGCGGATGGGGGTTGCACAGCTACGACAAGAGTACCGCGTTCGGCACCACCATAAACTACGTAATCTTGAGACTGTTGGGTATGGATCGTGATCATCCGGCAATTGTGAAGGCCCGTGAAACCCTGCATCGGCTGGGCGGTGCGATTGGTAACCCTCATTGGGGGAAGGCCTATCTGGCTATACTTAATTTATACGACTGGAGCGGGGTGAATCCAGCGCCGCCTGAATTGTGGATGTTGCCGTATGCCGCTCCAATCCATCCGGGAAGATGGTGGGTCCACGTGCGGGCGATTTATTTGCCCTTGGGTTATCTGTCAGCCAACAAGGTCACCAAGAAGCTTGACCCGTTGTTGAGTGAGCTCCGTGAAGAGATTTATACACAGCCGTTTGAGTCAATTGATTTTTCCAAGCACAGAAACACCGTTTGTGGGGTAGACTTGTACTACCCGCACACCAAGTTTCTGGACTTTACTAATCAATTGCTGGTATACTATGAAAAATACATCAGACCAGACTGGCTATTGAAAAAGACAAACAAGTATGTGCTAGAGCTGGTGTTGAAGGATTTGGAAAACACCGATCACCTTGCGATTGCTCCAATTAGTAATGTGATGAATGCAATTGTGGTTCATCAAGAGCTAGGGAAGGATTCTCCGGAGTTCCAGAGATTCCTTTTTAGGTGGCCAGATTTCCTGTTCATGTCTCCAGAGGGCTTGATGATGAACGGTACCAACGGCGTCCAAGTGTGGGATGTTGCCTTTGCGTTGCAATATTCCATTATGGCAGGACTTGGGGAAGATCCGCGGTTCAGGGACACTTTGATCAAGGGCTATAGATTCTTAGCTCGGTCTCAGTTTACTGAGGATACGGTTGATGGCAGTTTCAGAGATCATAGGATCGGCGGATGGCCATTTTCGACGAAACCTCAGGGCTTCACAGTCAGTGATTGTACTGCAGAAGCTATCAAGGCTATTATCATGACACAAAATGTCCCAGGGTTGGAGTTTTTAAAGGGCGAATTCCCAGACGAAAACTTGAAAAAGGGCATTGATGTTTTATTAACCCTTCAAAATACGGGCTCCTTCCATTACGGTTCTTTTGCATCATATGAACAAATCAAGGGCACTGAGCTCTTGGAAAAGCTCAACCCTGCCGAGGTTTTTGGAAACATTATGGTTGAGTACCCATATGTGGAGTGTACTGACTCCTCGGTCCTCGGATTGGTGTACTTCCGCAAATACTTTGACTACCGAGCTGAGGAGATTGATAAGGCCATCAAGATTGCCATCGATTACATCATCTCGTATCAACGGTCTGACGGGAGCTGGTACGGCTCATGGGGTGTCTGCCATTGCTATGCCGGCATGTTTGCAATTGAAGCGCTGTCGACTCAAGGTCACACTTATCAAAACAGCGAGCCTGTCAAGAAAGGCTGTGACTATTTAGTTGAGCGTCAAGAAGAAGATGGCGGATGGGCCGAGAACTTCAGATCTTGCGAACTCTTTACCTATGTCAGGGATGTCAAAAGCCAACCCGTCCAGACCAGCTGGGTATTGATTACCCTCCTGCTCGCTGACTATCCTGACAAACAGGTGATCAAAAATGGGATCCAGTTTTTGATGAGAGAGCAGAAGTCTGACGGTTCTTTTGGTTGGAACCATGTTGAAGGAGTTTTCAACCACTCGTGCGCTATGGAATATCCGAACTACAAGTTTTATTTCACAATGAAGGCTCTTGGGCTGTATGCGGAGAAGTATGGTCGTGAGGAGCTTCTGTAATAACATATTACGTTGTAGCAATAGGTTGTACATATTCTTCGTTGTGAGGTTTCGCTGAGAAAAATAAGATTCTTTGCTATATGGAACATCGAGATGGCGGTCATACAGTGTTCCTGTTGTAATGAGAGGACCGTAATATGCATAAATGAAGTGAAATATGCATAAAAAAGAAAGCCGTTACTTGTTGCAACTATCATATGCATATTTCTGTCATGAGAGCCAATCTTAAAGAGCTCCGCAAAAGCGACAACACTGTCAGCCTGACGGTTAATTAATTCAGTTCAAATACGACGCAGCTTAATGCCAAACGAAGCTATTCCGGCTGGTGGTGAAATCAATAGCATAAGCCGCATAAAGGGCCCAGTTGCGGCATAGATGTCTCATCCATTGTAGGGCCAATGGAATTGATTTGGTGGTAGTAGAATATGCGTTTAGACCTGCTACCGGAAAAATGGACTCTGTGTCTAGTCATGGTACGAGAAGGTGATTTTATGGTTTCCAAGCTATATGAGGTGAGAAGGGGATCCAGGAAGGTCGGCACCACAAGTGCAGCAGGAATTGCGCTACTTGATTGAAGAGATTCAAAACCTTTTTCAGGGTTTTTGAGGATCTAGATGCGAATGATATCGTACAATTTCCATCCCCTTCATTAGTCGGGCGAATTCAATCGTTATAGGTCCTTCAGAGGTTATTCACCATATCAGTTCAGAATTGAGGGTTTTTAAATCCTGATGATGACAAGACTATTCAATTTCTAGTCAATAAAATAGGCAAGCACGCACTGATAGGCCTTCAGCATGCACAGGCAGGCGTTGATATGTGGAATGGTATTCGGATCCCCACAATGCTCTTCAAATAAGTAGCATAAAAGACTCGTATTCACATCGCCTTTGAGCTAAAACATTGCTTTTATCTACCTATTTATTTTCTAGTGGTCAGCTGGAGTAGAAAGAGAGACTCAATCCTAAACATGGTACCTTAAGCTTGCCTGCTGTTTCCCGACAACGGCCGTAAATAAATCTTGCGAGTGTACGACAGGAGAACTAAATCGGTAATAACTTTATTGCCCGAGCTAGAATAATGTAAGCAGTACCGCGCGCGCACTCCAATTTAAAAAGACGAAGTTACCACCTACGCTTAGACAAGAATGCAGGCAAAGCCAAATATCCACATTGTTGGTCCTGCCAACGGTAATGATGAGGTGCCTAGTGACGAAAAACCTGAGATGTTTGAGAGCCTAGAGAGTGAAGAAGCAGCTAGCGGTGAAAGCTTCGACACGGATGAGGGTGTAGAAAAGATCGCACTGGCATTTGAAAGAAGAGGAAGAGGCGTCAGTGCTGGTTTCAAAAACAAACTGTTGAGTCTTTTAAATGAAGGAACTCCCCCAGTGTTAGTTGAAATTTCAGACGTGCGTTCGGAGGAGGAGCTAGAAATAATTCTAAAAGTATTGTCAGGCAATGTTGACTGGGAGATCATCGTGCGGAATTACCCGTTTAGGAATATCGTGACCATCATGAGTGAAAATGGCCACCACTGGAACACAGCCCAGCTATGTGGCTATCAGATACAATCCCAGCTAAATGAGAATCAGCTTACAATGTGTTATGAGTATTTTCTAATGGGAAAAAGAGGTCATTTTGATCGAACGATTTGTGATGCCGCGCTATATGAAAAAAACTCAGACGGCGGTTATATGAGTCTCGCACGAGTTCTGGCGACTGCAAGAGAGCCTTTAGCACTTGCTGCAAATATTGTTGTAGAATCTGCATTTTCGCAGTCTTTCACTTCTGTCCTTAGAGATGGTCTTAATGAGCTCCGCAAAAGCAACAACAACACTGCCACCCTTGTGGTCAATTACTTTGCTGCCGCAGGGAAGTGCCTTGCTATGCTTATAATGCCAATAGGATTGCGTCAGCTTATAGGTAAAATCGATATAATCCGCCGTGGAAAGGAGGTGGGTTGGCCTGTGGGGAAAGAGCTTTGCAGGGTTGTTTTAAATCATATTGCAGTCCTGGAAGCGGAAGCAAGGGCTATCCTCTGGCACGCCAACGGGGTCGATTTGGTGGAAATGGAAGATGAATTTAGGCGTACAACTGAACTATTAGACGATGATCCAAACCGCGCCAAACGGGATAAATTCATTTTTGCCAAACTCCGGCAATTGAAGCGGATGGCCGGAAAACCAGCGACACAGAGCCAATGGGAATTTCCGTACTCATTGGAGGCATTGGCCCAATTGAGGAGAGAGGCTCAACACCTTCTTCAAGAGTTTGAGAATCTAGGAGTAAAGGATATTGCAGAATTGTTGCCTGCAGAACCAGCACGTGAATTCGAACTCTGTCGGGACTTCGATGACATTGTAAACCATATTAATTCTGAAATCGATAAGTTTTTCAGTCGTGATGATGAAGAGCCTAACCAAGTGCTGGCCAATAAAATAGTCAAATACTCGCTGGTGGATCTCCAGTGTGCGCAAGCGGGGGTTGACCTGTATGAAGAGGGCATTCAGGTCCCACTGAAGCTTTTCAGATATTCGCACGCATCTCAAGAGAATATGATTCACATCCGTTTATGAACTTGGGAATTGCTTGTATTCATCTATTTATTTTCTAGTATTCAACTGAAGTAGAAAGCTCATTATAAGTGGGAAACCATGGGTAGCGTGGAGAGAGATTCAATCTTATAAATGGGAACTTCAGCTTACTCGCCCACAAAGGGCTGTAAACAATGTTGTGAGTGTAAGGGGGGAGAGCATTGTTAGCGCTGCCTGTAGAATATAATGCCTCCTATAGCTTCCTTTTTCTCCGGAAAGAAGCAAAAATAAAAAGTAGCTCTGCAAGATCCGACCAGTGCTTTCTTCTTCTTCTTTCCTAAAAACAAATCCGGCTCGCAGAGTGCACATGGATCCCCGGTGACAGCTGGCTTTTTAGAGTAGGCAGCTTATTTCCAGAAAAGGTTGAACGCCAATTGGGCCTTAGTTATACTTTTACAGTTGAATTCACTCACCGTGGTAAGGTTTCGATGAGAGAGAAATAAGCTTTTGTCCGACTAGGTATTATAAATAAATGACTGTGTAAACAACCCAATATATTCTCACACCATTTTTTTTACCTCTCCTTTTCACCAAAAAAAAACCGTCCCGTTTGCTTGCTTGTGCCATCACAATAATGCCAATTGAACTCATCCTGTCTCCTCTGATGCGGCCAGTTGTGCTGGCAAAGGCAGTCCTGTTTCATCCCCACCGAAAATACAGTAGATACATTCCAAACGTGATTGAGTTGCCGCAAGACTCAGCGTCGTACACAGTTCGAAAGGAATTTGGCAAGGGAGGAAAGTTATTCAATGTCTATGATGACTCCAATCCGACACAAACCGTTGATCAGCGTCTCTACAGCATGGTACGGTCTAGAGCGGTCAAGGGAGCATACAAGGTTTACACAGAGGGCCATGAGAAGCCCACGGCTGCAATCCGAGCCGGACTACGAAGCAACGTATTGCTCATCAGCAACCCAGAGAACCACCAGTTTGAATTGGGGTGGCATGTTGTGGGACACCGTGTAGACGCAAACGACAGCTATCGGCTGTTCCAGCTGGATGACGGCCACATGTATCAATGGACCACCAAGGGCAAAACGCTGGAGAAGGTCCACAACTTGGGGGAAAAGGAGAGCGAGGTGAGAGAGGTGATCGCTCAAGTGAGCATCCACGGGTTCAATGGGTTTAACGTCAAGGTCGATGAGACCAAGATCTCCCGCGAAATGGCGATTCTCACCGCCATGATCAGCTTCATTGACCAATGGAACACCGCCCTAGGCGTAGGAGGCATATATTACGCCTACCAGCCACATCAAATAAGATGGAAGAGAGATTAGAACTAGTTAAATATAGGTGCATTCACTTTGATCGCATATGGGCGTGCGTCCCCCGTCACATGATAATCGGAGAACAACAGATAACGCATGTCAGTGGGGGAAGGGACATATATAGTACACACCCACACGCACACACACACCATACCCAGAGATAAGGCGGACAGCCGTTGGTCCTGTAAGCTTAAATTCCATTGGCGTCTGTGACGTGGTATAGTTCTAGTGTGAGCCCGAGAGTTTGTTTTGAGAGGTGCGCTCCTATGTCGGCAGCCACACCCACCATGATAACACCGCGAACGGGTGAGCTATCAGAACCCTTGAACCAATTGAGGAAGCGCAAAACAGGCGTTTCGCAGGATGTGGGAGGCATAGAGCAGGTTGCTCAGCATTATGCGGCAAAAAACAAAGCGGAGGCGAGACCGCTAAGTCAGCAGCAGCACCACCACCACCACCGTAATCACTACCGCCACTTCTCCACTCAGGGGTCCTCGACACGAGAATCTGGAGGAGCTGTCAACGACACTGTTGAGAATGCGCTGAGCCCAATGTATCCGTTGGTGCTGGCATTGCTTCCGGCATTGCTGTCGTTGATGATTGGAGATTCCGCAGGCGTGTTTCTCACTGATGCATTGCTACTCTTGGCCATTGGCTGGGTTATCTGGACTGTAACCGAAGGTTCGTGGCGTATATACGTGTCACGGTTACAACGAAGTAGCATCCCACCGCCGGAGCCGTTGCCAGATGCTCCCCCACCGCCACCCATAAGCCTCAACCAGATCAATCTGACGATTTCGCTAATACTATATTTATCCTCGCCCTTCATTGGAGGCTATGTTCTATTCTTTTCACGACACAATCTCTCTGGGGGATCTAAATTGATCACCAACTTTAACATCTTCCTCTATATCTCTTTGGAGACCGGTCGCTGCATCAACCGGATAACGAACCACAGTCCTCCGCCTGTGTTCCCCGCAGCCCAGACCAACCGCATTGCTGCGCTGGAGAGCGAATTGAGCTCGCTGAAGGAGAGCATCAGTTCCATGACAGAGCGGGTGTCCAGCAACGAGACTGCATTCAACAATGAGCTCTATACGGTCTGGAAAGGCGTCGACAAGGTCAACAAAAATTTGAAAGTGGTGGGTAAGCAGCAGCAGCAGAATACGCCGGAAAAGGTGATGTCCTCCTATAGACTGGCAAGGGCGCAGAAGAAGACGACTGGAGCGTCTTTTCTGCCCAAAACGGTGCACCAGCTGGCAACTGTCGACGAGCTCCAGGAGAGTCCGGCTGAAGTAGCGTCTCCGGCTCCGCCGACCATTGCCAAATTGAAAGATTCCATAGAGCAACGGCAAAAGAAGGAAGAAAAGACCGAGGCTGAGGAAGAGCCCGTCAAGAGGGAAAAAAAGTCTCCGCCCGGAATCAGTCGACGCGCATCCACTAGCATCATTAATCTATCTATCTATTTAGTTTTTGTCGTCCCGTTCAGAATACTGGGCCGTGTGTTAGGAAGACGTCCGGGATAGCCATAATATACTATTAGCCATTCTTCCATTGAGGGTGGAGCAATATAATGTGGGCTAAGTATTCTAGAAAAGGTAACAATTGCTCCGCGGGCGGGTGAAGTCCTCTTTTTTTTTTTTTTTTTTTTTTTTTTTTTCTAGAAAAGAAGCAGAGACACTGACCAAGCGTCACAGACACCTACAAAACGCAGTAGTAGCCTCCAGTCGACTCCAGAGGCTGTTATATGACTTCACAAGGTGATTGCTACGTCCCGGACTGAATTTTGGGAGGTGTCGGGGAGATAGTGCTGAGTCAGCAGACTGGGTGAGGAAAAACAGTCACAGGGCCGGGACCTGCCCAATAACAGAGACAAGGGCCAGACTATGAAGTAAGCGGTTGCGTAAACAGGAGCACATGGTCCCACGGAGCAATCCCTTATTTTGCACCTTAAGCACTCCTCTCTTTTCCTTTTCTTCATTACACTCTTTACTGACTATTCAAGTAAGTGGTAGCACAACATGTCATGGAGGGACCAATTGACTAACGGGACGGACTAGTATGAGAGCCAAGTGGAGAAAGAAGAGAGTTAGAAGACTCAAGAGAAAGAGACGGAAGGTTAGAGCCAGAAGGTGAGTGTTGACAAAGTGAAACTTTCTCTCGGAGATGGTGGAGGAGTGATCGGGTTACTAACTTGCCGGTGTAGTAAATAAGCGTATAGACTTGCTGGTTCTTAGCTGGTAGATTCAATTGGGAGTCCCAATTGGTACACAATCTATTTCAGCCGACTATATCGCGATCAACTTAAAAGGGACTATAAACGTTGGATGTATTTGTTTCATTGAGAGATTAGTATATTTGATTTTTTGTAGTCTTATAAAACATAAAAAAAAAAATAAATAAAAATAAGAAAAAAAAAAAATTGAAAAAAAAAATTACCACAAGAATGGTGGAAAACGTCCGATCCACTGACAAAATTTTTTGTGCTGCCAGATGATGCATTGTTGCAAATTGGACTAGAGCCGATCACATCACCTGATGGATCTGGGTTGGGTGCGCCGTACGTGCGGCCCTGCAGATTCGAACCGACAAAAGGTTCAGACCTTGGATTCTGCGTATGTTTAAAGAGTCGCCATATAGATATGTGGCAATATATATATGCATGACAGCATAGTGTGTTTATTCGTTTAAATTTATAACCAGCTAGTGCTTTTGGCTATGCATAGCGCTCTTTTCCAGGATATCGATATCGATATCGTAGTAGGGAAAAAACCATCCCCCGTAGCCATTAAAACCAGCAAACCCCTGGATAATACATGCATCTTCGTGTATCGCTCGGAAAATGATGCATTGTGGGTCCAAATTAAAGAGTCGAATGAGATTCATCTACACATACGCATATACGACATACTATATGTATGCACGGTGAAGCTTAGCTAGCTAAGTAAACAGGGTCTGCATATGCATACCTCAGTGCTTTTGCTTCTTTTCTAGAAAAGAAGGCCGCCCGCAGGGCAATGCATCCCCGACGGCATCTCTTTTTCCAGCTCTGCTACACCCAGTGCTATTGGCTCTTATATATACACAGGGTGTGTGATGTCTCCGACCGCCCACACCAGTCCCGAATAGGAAGGAGCCGGTTTCCCCGCGAAAAAAGCGGGGAATCTGCTGAGGAATTATCAAGCGCACATTTTTTTTATATAAAACAACGTTTATTACCCCAGATTTTGGGTTTCTTTATTACGCTCAGCCTTTATTAGCTAACGAGAGGGAAGGGAAAAATCTAAGGGTTTAGCTCATTAGGAGGGGGGGAATTTTTTTTTTTTTCTTCCTTATATTATATATATATATAGTTTCTTTTTCCTTTTTTTTTTTTTTTTTTTTTTTTTCTTACTCTCCGCCGCCACTTCACACCACCACCACCACCACCACCAATTTATTTTATCATTATCCATACTACTCAACTGGTCAGCGTTGAGTCGTCGACTCGGTATTCAAAATAGCTAACAAACGACGCCCTAGAAAGGCCCGAGTTCCGTACAGGAGGTATGGACCGGGCAGTTCTCGCAGCCAACCGCAGCAGCAGCAATCGCAAGACGATGAAGAGGCCGAGATCGAGCCAGAGGTCGAAACCGTCTCTTCCAAAGTGGACAAGATGAAATTGGAAGAGGCGGAAGAATGTAAGAATAAGTATGACGACGCGGTAGCAATTGATGACGAAGAAGACGAAGAGGACGAAGAGATGTATCGTCGTAGGCCGACCAGACGGAGACACACAACCACGGGAGTGGTCAAGATCAAGAACAGCAAGAAAAGCACCGGCAGTCGCAAAAAGAGCATCAGCTATTTGCCTGTCAGCTCGGATGAGGAGGAATATGACGACCTCGGGAACCGGATCAACACGAAATCCGAGGACAGGGACTATTACTCGTCGGATTCGATCGATATGGAGGAATTGAACCGAATTGAGCGCGAGTATTTAGCGGCGAAACGCAAGCGGGAAATGGAGCGGTTGCGGATCGAAAGATTGCAGCAATTGGAGCGCGATAAGGACAAGAAACGGGCGCCCTTTCTTCCGCCAGAACTGTTGGACCTGATTTTCAGCTATCTGCCCACTGCCCACGTCGAAACGAACGTTTTGTATGTGTCCAAAATTTGGTACTCGGTAGGGGTCGAATACGTCTACAAAGAGCCCGCGCTCAATGTGTACAATTATGCAAAGTTTGTCGACACCATCAGCAAGAGCAACGTTCTCGGCGGGATGGTCAAAGTGCTGGATCTGAGAAATATCATCCAATCGGGCAAGAACTCGTTCACGTCGAGACTGTTGAGACGATGTTCCAGCTCGCTGAGGACGTTTATTGCCCCGCAAACGAGCTTTGGCTACGCCCCGGTGGTGTCATTGAAGCAATGTACCGAGCTGCGCAACCTGGATCTATCGCTGGTCTCGGAGACAGTCGATCTGACCGGCTTGTTCCAGGCTATCAACAACGCGCGCAAGTTGGAACGACTGGATTTCCCGAGATCTTCAGTGTGCTGTCTGAAATATGAAGATCAATTGCCCGCCTCGCTTTGGTACATTGGCTTCTCAGGAGGCATTTCAAACCAATTCCTGAATGAAGTGACGATGCCCCAGACAATCACCCAGATATCACTGAACCATTGTCCGTTTGTCACCCCAGACTCGTGTCGAGCGTTGTTTGCGCGACTTGGGGACCAATTGACCAACCTCAAGGTGCTCTATCCAATGCCAGGTCTGAGGTCAGACACTTTGGATAGCGTGTTTGTATTGTGTCCGAAATTGAAGTCGCTGACGGCATCAGTCGATTACCTTTCAAGACAGATCTTCAACAACATACCCACCAATATCCTGGATAAGGATACCGGCAAACTAACGTCCCACCCGCTCAAATACCTGTCGCTGGACTCATCGGGAATGATGGGGTTGAACCACAAGATTGAGGCCGACGATATTTCGTTGGCAATTCTCGAAGACAAACTTCCGCACCTGTCTCACGTCCGCATCTCCGTCAAGCTGCATTGGAATGCAGAAGCGGAGGACATGTGTGAGCTAGTTGAGATTCTCAACGACAAGGATGGGGGCGTTTGGCTGGTTTAATATTAATCTCTATTTATAATACAATTCTTATATATGCATGAATGAATGAATTTAATCGCACCTCCTGGGTAATAATATGGTCGATTAGACTCCGTATTTATTTACTTATTTTTTTTTTCTTTTAAAACATTCCTCGAACTCGAATAATTCTTTAAAAATTATTTACCCATTCCTATATTCGTGCATTGTTCTGGTTCTGTTTCAATCCCCCTTTACTCACACACACCACCAACACGGTCGCCAGGTTTTGGTCGCGTTCACGACACTTGTCCTTTTTATTTTTTTCACCACACGAAATAATACCCAAATACTTCCTCTCACTCCACGACACACAACTCAACTAAATTCCACCCCACCCCCTCTCTAATTAAAGAAATTAGTTGATCCTTTTTTTTTTTTTTTCCAGAATGTCTGCTGGTCTTAAAAAAAAGAGCTCCTCGTTGAAAAACAAGGAAAAGAGCTCGAATTCATCTTCTGACTACTCCTATAGAGTGACCACCCCTCCCAAGACTCAAGCTAAGGACAGATCGCTCTCCAAAAATGATGCAATTCTTCTGGGAAGTGTCACATTGTTAGCTGTCTTGGTCCGATACTACAAGCTGTACCAACCATCCTCCGTCGTGTTTGATGAAGTTCACTTTGGTGGCTTTGCCCGAAAATACATCATTGGCCGATTCTTCATGGATGTCCACCCTCCGCTTGCCAAAATGCTTTATGCAGTGGTGGGGTATCTCGGTGGTTATGACGGTGAGTTCGAATTCAAGAACATTGGTCTTGATTATATCGAACCTGGTGTGCCATATGTCACAATGAGAATGCTTCCTGCCACGCTGGGCATCCTAACTATCATGCTCTCTTATGCTACCTTAAGAGCTTCTGGTTGCAGGCCGTTGATTGCCACTTTTGGTTCCGCCTTGGTTACAATTGACAATGCATTGACCACCCAATCCCGATATATTCTGTTGGACTCTCCGTTGCTGTTCTTTATTGCAATCACCGCGTATGGATTTAAGAAGTTTGAAAACGAAGTCCCGTTTACTAAGGACTGGTTTAGATATCTATTGCTGACCGGTCTCGGGCTGGGTGCTACTGTCAGCTCTAAATGGGTCGGACTGTTCACAATTGGATGGATCGGTCTGTTGACCCTGTATCAATTGTGGTGGCTGCTTGGGGACCTTCAAGTGTCAGCCAAATCTTTTGCCAACCACTTCATCTCCCGGGCCGTTTTCTTGATTGGCGTCCCAGTGCTATTTTATGTGCTCATGTTCGCTCTCCACTTCATCTGTGTTGTCAACGACGGTGATGGCGCGTCCTTCATGTCGCCAGAATTCCAAGCTACGCTCCAGCATTCCAAGCTGGGCCGCAAAGTACCTGCTGATATCGCGTTTGGCTCTGAAATCACCTTGAGACATCTCAACACGCAGGGTGGATACTTGCATTCCCACGAACACATGTATGAAACCGGGTCGAAGCAGCAGCAAATCACTCTTTACCCACACAAGGACGAAAATAATCTTTGGGTTGTTGAAAACATCACTGCGCCAGAAGATGGCCAAGAAAACGCTCCGCCAGTTTTCATTGAAGACGGTGCGATCATTCGATTGAAGCACAGACAGACCCACCGTAGACTCCATTCCCACGACCACAGACCCCCAGTGACCGAACAGGACCATCATAACGAGGTCTCGGCCTACGGGTTCGAAGGATTTGAAGGTGACGCCAACGACAATTTTAGAGTTGAGATTCTTGAAAAGTACAGTGACAAGGGAGTAGCATCCTCAAGATTGAGAACCGTTCAAACCAAGTTCCGATTGGTTCATACCATCACCGGGTGCCACCTGTTCTCCCATTCTGTCAAACTTCCAAAATGGGGGTTCGAACAACAGGAGGTTTCGTGTATCAAGGGCGGTACGCTGCCAAACACTATTTGGTTTGCAGAAGAAAACCACCACCCTCAATTGGGCGAAGACGCTGAGAAGGTAACTTACAGAGTTCCTTCCTTCTTTGAAAAATTCATTGAGCTCAACAAGGTCATGTGGAGAGTAAATGCTGGATTGACCGAATCTCACACTTGGGAATCCCGTCCAGAATCGTGGCCACTGCTCAAGCGTGGTATCAACTTTTGGGTCAAGGATCACAAGCAGGTCTATTTGGTTGGTAACGCTCCAGTGTGGTGGACAATCACTGCACTTATCATTGGATACGTCGTGTTCAAGGGTATCTGGGTTTTGAGATGGCAAAGAGGCTACAATGACCTTCAAAATGATGATAACTTCTCCAAATTCGACAGTGGCTTTGGATCCTATCTTTTGGGATGGGCCCTGCACTACTTCCCATCCTACTTGATGGCCAGACAGTTATTTTTGCATCATTATCTTGCATCCCTGTATTTTGGTATCTTGGCTCTTGCACAGTTCTGGGAACTGCTCGTAAGCAAGTTTTTGAGAAACAAGGTTGTGTCCACCGTTGCTACTGTCTTATTCTTCCTCGCCTCTGCCGGTTTCTTTGTCTGGTACTCACCATTGATCTATGGTAGTCCATGGACCAAGGATTTGTGTGAAAAGTCAAAGTTCTTCGACATGGACTTTGATTGTAACTCCTTCTTTGAAACATATCAGGAATATGAGACTTATGTTCCTGAAGCTGCCCAAGAGGCTGCTGTAGCCGAGGAGGACCCACAAGACGAAGAAGAAGAAGTTGTGGTCAAGGAAGACGAGGAAGAGGTTCCACCAAGTCCAGTTGACGATGGTTTTGTAGTTGAGACCGACGAGGATGTGAACATGATTTCTGAGAAGCCGGCTGAAAACCAAATGACCACTGCTGACAAAGATGGCCGACACATCCTAAACAAGGAAAGCAAGGTTGAATATCGGGATGAAAATGGAAATGTATTGGACTCGGACGATGTCGAGAAGCTGCTCTCTGAAGGCGTCGTTGAAGTTCAAACTAAGCATGAAACAGTTAACAAGTATCGCGGCGACGATGGCATAGAGACTAAGGAAACTGTTTTGTGAACACTAGTACTACTCTTATATATTATATATTCAAGTAATTAATTTCAACCTACTGAACATTGTAAAAAAAAAAAAAAAAAAAAAAAAGGGTTCCATAGTGAGCTAGACTAGACTTGGGACCTTGGATACGCGATTACCACCACATTCCTACCCATTAAAACAAAAATGGAAGGAGAAGATGAGGTGGTTAGCGACTATTTGGAGGCATTGGACCGGTATGAACATGCAGAACATCAGCTGAGTGAGGATATCAAACAAGTAAGTTATAACCCCCAAGCATATCTCGATTCGGCTAACCGGGAAACTCTGGTAGGGCTTTTTGCAACTTGCTAGAGCCAATTATTCAAGTAATGTCCGCTATGGCAGAGATCAATACGACCAAAGGGTCAAGGCCTGTAAGCTTGTGAAGTATAATGAGGACGACGGCCAATTAAGACTGGAAACTACAAACGAGCCGGACTCTTTGCGGATGTTTGGGATCTTGGTCCCATTGGCTCTGCGGGAGTCCAAAAAGTCATTCACCAGTGCATTAGAAAAAATGATCGAGGTAGTCAACGCCAGAAAGGAGCTCGATAAGTTAGAGGAACAGCTCAGTAAACAAAAGGAGGACGTGGAAAAGTCAGAATAAATATATCATTAATTAATCTCAATACACAGCATCACGCTCAATCTCTACCTTTTCCTTAGCTACTTTTAAGATTAGTTCGTCACACTTCCGTAACAATTGCTCCTTTTCTTCTATAGCTTTGCGCCGTTCTGCCTCGACTTGTTTTAGCTCCTCCTCTAGCCCCTTTATTCTTTTCATCTGATCTTCCTCCGTGATTCCTATGCCCGGTAGAGAGTCGATCAAAACTTCAATTTGCTGTGACTTCAGCACTATATCGCGTGCGAGCTCGTTCAACTCCTCTTCAAACTTCACTGGCTCGTGAACCTCAACCTGTGGGTCGGTTATTTTCTCCTCATGCGACTCTATCGGTGCAAAGTCGTGATGTTTGTTGACATGATTTAAGGACGAATAGAACTGTTTTACAAGCTGCAATGTACGTTAGTATACCAGTCTAAGCAACAACGACAGGCGGTTACAATTACTTACTTGGTCTATACAAGTCTGCAGTTGTGTAAGTCTATCGGGCTGAGAGGTCATGATGGTGTTAGCCAAATTTCGGTTGGGAACAGTGCAAAATACCACACAGCTAACGTTAACTAGTGTGGGCTACGGACCACTGAAAACAAGACCGCTCGCAGGGCAATGTGCCTCCGGCGGCTTCTTTTTTCTCCGAAAAGAAGCAAAAAAGGTAGCTCTGCGAGGCTATCCAGTGCTTTTGCTTCTTTTCTAGAAAAGGAGGCCGCCCGCAGGGCAATGTGCCTCCGGCGGCTTCTTTTTTCTCCGAAAAGAAGCAAAAAAGGTAGCTCTGCGAGGCTATCCAGTGCTTTTGCTTCTTTTCTAGAAAAGAAGGCCGCCCGCAGGGCAATACACGGACCCAGTGTAGCCTCCGGCGGCTTCTTAGGTAGCTCTGCGAGGCAATTCGGGTGCTTTTGCTTCTTTTCTAGAAAAGAAGGCCGCCCGCAGGGCAATGAGCCTCCTCCGGCGAGGAAAGGAGTGCATAGACAGATGTTCTTTAGTTGGTATTGTTATATACATTATTCATAAAAATCGTTACACATGAGTTATATAGGGTTAGATCTTTTGTTGGTACTGGGTTCGTAGCATTTGTTCCGGCTGGCTGTAGGTGTAGGTGGAGGACAGGGGTGGGCCATACGTGAAGGCGTTGAGATTGACAGGGGTGGAAGAGGAGGCAGGGATCCGGGGTTCAGGCTCCTTGGAGACAGGGAGGGACGGCGAAGGCAGAAGTACCGAACGACGCTTGGATCTAGGCGGGGTGTGTTGTGTTTGTTGTTGAGAAGCATAGTAACACGAATAGGGCGATTTGTGTGTGGACAAGTCCGAGGTGGAGGCACACTCTTGGTTACCGTTTGTCAAGAGCCATTTCTGCTGCTCCAGGAAGTCGAAGTTGGACGAGGCCGCTCCCCAGGATGCAAACGACTCGACCGAAGACTTCTTTTCGACGGCATGGTGATAGCTGGTGTACAGGGGCGAAGGGTTTGCGGAGGACGTCGGGGTTGTGTTGGACAGGGCGGAGGTTGGTCTGGAGCTTCCGGTGGAGTTGTAGGATGAGCTGGAGGTGGAGTCCTCGTGTCTGTGGTGCTGGTATCGGGGATGAAGAGGACGAGAAAAGGATAGCTCTGCTTGGCGATCTTCGGGGATGAGAGACACGTTGGAGTTGTATGGAGAGGACGACGACGACGGGCCTGCGTTACTTTTGCGTTGTTGGAGTGAGAGGGAGCGGGAGAGTCGCTTGTCTGCGCTTGAGCCTCGGAGATATTCAGCGTCGATGTGTCTTGTGTGGACAAAGTTTGTAGGCGCAGATATCTTTGGTGGAGGCTGGGGCTGCTGGTGCTGCTTCGGGGACGAAGAGAGAAAGCTGAATATTCTCGAGCCCGTGCGGGAATGGCGATCATTGTTGGTGGAAGGGGTGGACAGCGACAAGACGGAGCCCGAATGTTTGTGGCTGGATGCAGAGGAAGGGCTGGTGGCAGTGTGGCTTGAGGTAGTGGAGGAGGCGGTGGTGGTGGTATTGATGACTGGCATTGTCGTAGACAATGTTGAAGGATCTACAGAAGCCCGTTTCTTCTTGCTGGACCCGAAACGTCTCAAGGTCGACGGCAGCTTGCTCGGTTTCAACCTTGCAGATGCATCAGACAAGCCTCGAGACGACGATCCGCCGCCGTCCTCGGACTCGCTGTCGCTGTCGTCGTCCAGCCAGACCTTGGTCATTGGCGGGGCGCTGAGCAGGGTGGAGCCTCTTGTGGAGCTTCTGGATACGGAAGGCTTTGGAGAGGAGGTGGAAGTTGGTCTGTGAAACTGTCGAAAGGACGTTCTGTTTGTACTTCTGACCGAGGGCGACGGCGATGGTCTGTGGAATGAATCTGTTGTTGTAGCGGTGGCTGACATTGTTGAGTTTGTTTTCCTGTGGAACCGTTTGTTGAAGTGACTTTTCAGCGAATAGCTGAAAGAATGGGATCGTCCTAGGTCATCAGCCATGATGAGGGAGGGTGATATTTATATAGCGAAGAGGAAAGAGGAAAAAGCAAAAACAGGAGACGCAAATATTATTGCCTCGCAGATAATAGGAGATGCAAGTTCCGCAGAAAAAGGAAATTGTAACGTTTTGATAGTCCACTCACGTCACAGAATTATCGATGAGGGGAGGGGGGGAGAGGGGGAGTAGGATGGTAAAAGAAGAAAAAAAAAAAAAAAATCTCAAACCTGATACAGGGGAGAAAAGAAGAACCGTTTTAAAAAAAAAAAAAAAAAAATGGCTATACTTTGTAAATAAACAAAAATGTCTTACATGGTGTCTCTATTTTCAATTCTTGTAGTTACCATACTGACATATCAATCATATGTGTGTGCGCAGTAGGATGTGGGAAGCGAGAAAAAGAAACGATCTGCGGATAAAAAAAAAAGAAAGAATGAGAAAAAGCAACGGTTTGCTTTTTTGGGGAAATGATCTTCATTAGCTGGGGAGAGAAGGGGGGATGGAGACCAAATGCTCGAATGAGCTCTTGACTGTGCGCAGATACGACAGCTCTCCCATGTAGGGTCGTGTCGACCCCTTGCTGACTGCAGTCCAGTCACACACTCCGGCATTTCATAGAGGCGAAAAAATAATATGGCCTAATATAGCCTGATATTTTTTAACCGTTCGGTTGAATATATGCAATGCAATGCAGCCCCAAGCGACCGTTTTGACGCATGTTTCATGAGGTTTCTGGTTTGTGCTCAAATGTACGTGCGGTCCAGCTGGGCGGTTTGACGGCCGGTGGCCCAAGCCCTGAGCAGCGAGCTACATGAAGGGAGGGGGGGATTTGCGTGTGTGTGTGTATAATAAAATAACATATATTCAGAAGTACGTGGTTACGTTGTTGTGGGTCGGGTTGCGAAGGGGGAAGGGGGAGAGAAATTCAGCCAATATCAGCTGGATGAAAATATGAGACGTGTTAGGTGTTTTGGGTCCGGTTCTCCTCCCCGCAAAACGCCCAACTTTTCGCAATGCTACCTAAAAAAAAAAAAAAAAAAAAAAAAAAAAAAAATTACTAGCTACCCCGCTAGGGCCGTTTGGTGTGTGTGTGTGTGTGTGTGTGTGTTCGGAAGTGTTTATCCCAATCAGTTTAATGGGTGGGTGACATCAGGCACGACCATCGCGTGGCTGTGAGCGAACCCCCCGTTAGGTTGTTTTGTGCACTATGAGTCCAATTGGAAGGCTGACGATTGCAATCGCATCGACGCCAATCCTCCAGAAAGATAGAGACCAACCCGACCTCGATTAGCTGCAAATATTAATTGTGATGAGCGAAAAAATTATTTAATAATGTCTTAGCGACAACATGTGATAGGCGCATCGCCCAAAACGGTCTCCATTTGAAACACGTTTGTAATCCGCTTAAAATGAAAAGTGGAGAAGGTTGGCCCAACGTTGCTGTCCGGTCTCCGTTTCCCCAATTCGTCGCGATGTGTCTGCCATGGCAACAAATTGTTTTGTGTCCGTCCGGTTTCGGTGTGGCCTTGCATAATGTAACATCTTGAAACACCCTATGGCTGTGTTGGCTGCAATGAGCGGCGATTGACTGGATCTGTGATGCGATATACACTGCTAACAATCGGGCTCTCCTGTGGTTACTACTGTGGTTAGCATAAGGCACATGTCTCCCCCTCCCCCCGCTTCTTTTTTTTGTTTTTGTTTTTGTTTTTAAATGGTCTCGTCCTGGTCCATTTTCCGCCTCCCCTCAACGGCGATTGATATCCGCCCCGTGAGACACTGACCAGTCCCCGTGAGTACACAGTGAAAAAACGGGTTTCGGCATTCTCACCCCCCCAAAAACGGCGGATCTGCTATGTGGAACCGATCGGCAAGGCTTTGTGCACCAGCGTTTGAGGTTCTGCGAGATGGCTCCAACCTAATTTCTTTTTATGTTTTCTTTTTCACACTCGACTCCGCACAAATGATTCGCAACATGCCTCGCAAGGCTGCAAGTTCGTATTGACAGGTACCGGTACCGTTGATGACAGCCGATGCTACCGACGTCGGGGTACTTTATTGTCATCATCGCAGCAGTTTATATCTCTGTTCGTTCCTGTGAGGGCTGCAGTGTCCTTTTTTTTTGTTTTTTTTTTTGTCTTCCTGGGGAATCCAAGGAACTTCGCCGCTGAATTGTTTATTTTTAGCTCTGCTGCTGCGCTATGAGGCCCCTGCATATGGGGAGCGCTGGCTTAGCCTATGACTGTACAGCTACCCTCCTGGATAGTAGTACTACTGCTGTATGCAATACGCTCGATGGCTATTGGGTGTGCACGCAATAGGGGTTATCGTGCATATCCCTGGCTTTCTCAGTGTGCCTCCGGCGGCTTCTTTTTTCTCCGAAAAGAAGCAAAAAAGGTAGCTCTGCGAGGCAATTCCGAGTCGCACTCCCCGGGGGTTGGATAAGCGCTCGGTAGCTCTGCCGTCTCCAATGGTTGATTGCGTAGAGAGAGAGTGTGTGTGTGTGTGTGCGAGCAAGTCACGTGATATGGCACGTGCTTTGCGTCACGTGCGTCTCTTCCGCTGTGCATATGCAACTACGCGCTCCGTGTCTCGATTGCTAGCTACTCTGCATATGCATAGCTACCTTCCGGGACACACATAGTTAATAGAGTTTGCAGAGAGCTGATCTATTGTCGATTTCTACAAAGACGCATGCATATGCATATACTATGCATGACGAGCTCTATGCATAGCTAGCTAGACTAGCTGCGCGACCTTTCCGCGTCGACTAGCCAGTTATGTATGCATATATGCATATATGCATTCTAATGCCGAGGAAGTAGCGAACGCGGCAACATCTGGTCCCATAACAATGGAGTGAAGGAGAGAGGGAGGAGGGGGTTAGGGAAAAGGCTATCGCAGGTGAGCCTGCTATCTACAGCCCGGCCCAATAGAAGGAGAACCAGCGCGAATTGGGCCCTCAGATTCCACGGACGGAAGCAGGACTAAGCCCCCAACCACCGGTGTCTGAGATCAGCGAGATTGACAATAGCATATTACAGCCGCAGCGGATCCAATTGAAACTACAGTTCTCGGCACAACAGCGTTAGAGAGCGGATTTGTCAACCAAGAAAACTGGGTACCGTCGGATGACAGTGCTGTAACTGATAATATCCCGTCCCATTAGAGAGCTCCGCGATGCCCAGTTAGCCAATTGGAAACAGCACGAACAATAGCAGAATCGGAACTGAATCCGTAGCAATTGCCACCGCAATCGACGAGTCGAAGAAGAATGGTCGCAAATATAGTTTGGCATGGTCAGGGCCTGCTGCGTAGTTTCAACCGTCCTAGGAGAGAAAAACAAACAAGCAAACTAGAAGCACGAATTATCTCCTCTGTAGTAATAAGCGAAATGGAAAAAAAAAAAAGAAGTACTATATATATGAACTGTAATTCTATCGATATTATTCGCAGCTCATGACACTTGACCTCCAATTCAGTGCCAATCACAGAAAAGACCTTACCGGCTCGCTGCTTGATATCCCGATCGGAAGAATTCCGAACACATCGGAAAACCTCCGAACTCGAGCCGTATATCTCCTCCGCCATCGCAGGACCTGAGATCCTACACTCATGATGCAAGAAGGCCCGCGTAAACTTCCAGCATGCGAACGATGCCGTTCGAGGAAGGTGAAGTGCGACTCAGGGCTGCCCGCCTGTCAGAATTGTTCAAAGGCGGGAGCCGAATGTGTTCATAACGACAGAGCCCTAGGGCGGACAATAAGTAGAAGCTATGTATCAGCCCTGGAGAATCGAATACGGTCATTAGAAGGCCACGGTAACGAAATGACTTCGAAGGGCCCCGATGAGGATGAATCTCAGTCCAAATCGGAGCCTGTGCGGAAGAAGCAGAGAACGGACCAAAGAAAATCACCATGTCACCGGCCAAAGACTACTGCTTCGTCTTCACACAAAGACGAATACTCCCTTTCAAACCCAATGGATACGTTGCTGACTGCTGCATTAATTGGAGAGTCAGCAGCTTCCCCTGGGGAAGATGAATTTGGTAATACCTCCCGAGAGGTATTTGTACAAAATGAAAACTTGGCAATTAACAAGCTATCTCGCGAGGTGTTAAAGGCCTCTCGGAAAAATATGACTAAGAATCGATCAACTGACCTGTCTGAGTATGATCCATCGGTGATTGGTCGCCTTGCTAGACGATACTTCCTCTGGATGGGTAGTGCATACCCCGTATTGCATGAAAGTGTATTCCAGCTACAACTGGAAAAAAGCATAAAGACACCAACCGAAGTAACAGAGATAGAACATTTCCAAATTAACATGGTACTGGCTATTTCATTAGCTTCCATTAGTCGACCTCATTTTTCAGTGTCTGAGGTGGGGAGTCTATCACATAGCTATTACCGACAAGCCACAAAGATGCTCAGTAGTGCGCTACACACCACTGGACTCGCACAGATCCAAAATATCTTACTCTTGATTCAATACGCACTAATAGTTCCAAAGTCTGGCAATCTATGGCAGCTTTCAGGCACGGCCATGAGATTTGTATCAGAGATGGGTCTCTATACAGAATCCGCCCCTGGGGGTAAGATGCCAGATCCATTGACTTTGGATCTTCGTCGAAGAGTTTTCTGGACTTGCTATTGCATTGACCGCATGGTTTCTATAGTGATGGGACGACCAACCAATATCCCAGATAATTGGATAAGTGTCGAGCTGCCCAGTTCTGTTGAGGATAAGTCTATCACTCTCCAGGGGATAATGAGCGGGCCAGAATGCCAGCTAAAGCTTGCCCAACACCATCATATAGAACTAACCAAGCTCCAATCCAAAATACACAGCCGTCTTTACGATTGTTCCGAGAAAAAGAACAAGGACCACCTGTCGGAATGGACATGGAATAGATACGACGAATTACGGCACTGGAGGCAAAGCTTCACACACCCGACGCCTTTAGTTACCAAGGAATGGATAGAGTTACAATTTCATTTGACTGTGATATTATTGCTTCGACCATCACCGCTCCGACCAAGCCCTTCAAACGAAGAACTTCATGTAGCATTTCACGCGGCAGGAGAAGCAATCACGCTAATAAGAACTATGCATAGAGACCACGCCGCCTCTTTTACTTGGCTGACAATCCATAATTTGTTCATGTGTGGATTGACACTGCTGAATTCTTTGAAAGCACTTTCTGGGAGCAAGGCTGAACTGTGCATCCCATTTGTGGAAGTATTCTTTCAGATTCAAGCCTGTAGCGCTATGTTGGAGACATTATCAGCGCTTGATCCAGGGAGAAACGAAAGGATACGCAACGCTTTTGACGACATGTCTTCAAGGATCCTGGAACAATTGAATTACATGATTTCGGCGCCAAAATTGAATGCATGCACATTTTTCCGTATTGCACGGTGCGATGATCCAACTATTCTGCGACCAACGCAAATTGACGGGATTGCAGTGCCGGTTATACCCATGAGCTCAAAAAAGTATAGAACTGATCTGAATGATCGTGAAGATTACAAGCATTATTGTGGCCACGATATTGACGCGGCTAATAAGAGCAATCTTGAAGCACCTGTCGACCATACTCGTTACATAAGGTTAGAATCTAGCTGCATTTATGGTTCAGACCGTTTTCTGGAACAGCCCGCTGACGTGTCTCCTTCCACGGTTCACCCACCAGACTGTGACAACATTGATGCGGAGTTGGAGCGATGGTTCTTACATCCATTCGTTGAACTGCCGTCTTATTTTGAAAACGATCACTTTTGAAGGAAAAAACAGAGTAACCTGAATAAAAACCATTCGCAATCTCATAGAAAACAAAAAATAACTTGTAACATCATTATTATCTACTTAACGGGACAATGTGGAGTCAGGCACCGCCACCCATCTTACCAAATTGAAACAAATTGGCAGCCGATTGGCTCTGCGAGGCTGACGACGCAGAGCTGTCGTCCAGACTATCACCCAAACCAAACAAATAGCCTCTGAACTTGAGGACCGTGTCAGCATGCTGCTGACGAAGATTGAAGAAAATGCCATTGGTTAGTAGAGAATCCAAACCCGCTTGATTGAGACCGTTCATGCCAATCATCGGCAATCTGATGTTGAGTTCATCGGCAATCTCAAAGAGGTTGGATTTGGAGATGTTGAAGCCATTCTTGCAAATGTACTTGACGTCATAAATAGAGGGGAAGTACTTTTTGAGACATTTCAAGAAGCCCTTCTCTTCCACGGGGACCTGCTTATTCAACAGAATGGACAGTAAGTAGCCCAAATCGTAGCCGCTGTGGAAGGTGACCCAATTGATTTGCTCATTCAGCACAAACCCACTGGAATAAATCAATTCGCCAAACTCAAACGGATCGATTCCCTCCATTTCATGTTTCATGAAATCAATCCCGCTCTGACGGAGGAGTTCAACGCCCTCGCTAGACCCCATGTCCTGGTTAGGATCAAACTTGAAGTTGAACTGCCAGCTGCCGACCCCGCCAGCCGGCTGGTTCCCAAACTCGTCTGATAATGTTATGCCAATCTGGATGACCTCGAGAATGTCGACGTTTGACCGTAATGTCTGATAATGGTACTCGGACGTGCTCTTGAAGGACCCGATTGGTCGTGCCACGATCCCCGGGAACTTGCAGTCTATAAATATGTAATTAAATCGCTCTGACAGCTTGCGTAAGACTCCCATCTGCTCCTCTAGGTTCCATCGCCAAACGTTCTTTATGGGCTCGGCTACGCCTGAACCTGGTGCTGCTGGTGCTGCTGCTGCCATCATCTGGCCGCCTGGGGGAATCCCGTACGCCCCACCTCCGCCTTGATACAAGTATCCTTGTGGGGGCGGAGGCGGAGGTGGGGCCACACCGTACTGTGCAGCGAGCTGCTGTGTCTGCTGTTGCTGTTGTTGTTGTTGTTGCTGCTGCTGTTGCTGCTGTTGCTGAACGGGTGTTGACCCGGTGGGCCCTTGCACGTTCATATATCCCGCAGCCGCAGCGGCTGCTGCTGGATTGGCCATGAATTGCTGCTGGCCCTGCTGTTGCATCATTGGGGGTGGCCCTGCGCTGGCCATTCTATTTGTAGGGGGAATGCTACTTCGCATAGAATAAGTTAGTGTGTGTGTGAAAAAGCTATAAAGTTTGGTCCGCAACCCTCCCAACGCTGTGGTAGGGTCGGGCTAGCTCCGAACAGGGCGAATACGCAGGCGAACCCGATAGTGCACAACTGTGGCTTCACGTAGATTGTATATAGCTCAGAGTCTACGAGGTGTAGAGACTTTCTGTTCCCCAAAATACCATAGGAAGGCTGCCCACAGGGCATACACAGAGTCCCCGTAGGGTGTGGTGCCTCCGGCGGCTTCTTTTTTCTCCGAAAAGAAGCAAAAAAGGTAGCTCTGCGAGGCTGCTCAGTGCCTTTGCTTCTTCTCTAGAAAAGATGGCCGCCCGCAGGGCATATGAGGACCCCGTAGGGTGTGGTGCCTCCGGCGGCTTCTTTTTTCTCCGAAAAGAAGCAAAAAAGGTAGCTCTGCGAGGCTCCACTAGTGCTTTTGCTTCTTTTCTAGAAAAGAAGGCCACCCGCAGGGCATACGTGGACCCCGTAGGGTGTGGTGCCTCCGGCGGCTTCTTTTTTCTCCGAAAAGAAGCAAAAAAGGTAGCTCTGCGAGGCTCCACTAGTGATTTTGCTTCTTTTCCAGAAAAAGAAGGCCGCCCGCAGGGCAATGTACCGTGAGGCCCCAGGAAGACCGTCCACACAGGGCATAGGTGGCCTATCGCCGAAATTGCCGTTGGATAAAAGCATCCAGGACAGTCAAATACGAGCACTCGTATCTACCGGCATCTGGGGCCATGTTTTTGGCTGCATAAGGGCCGAAGGGGCTGAGTCCACAGGCTTATAAAAAGCGTCAGATTCCTCCCTCTCCGCCGGGTTTTATTTTTTTTTTTAATTCATTTTTCAAGATTTATTTATTTACTTACGCAACTTACAGCAACCTGCATGAGGTTTTGCATATCTCGTAATAGCCAATTCAAAACCACGCTATTACCGCCTACAACGCAGATGCTCCACCACCACAGTCGGAAGCCTCGGAACCGCCGTTAATCGCGGGGGGCAATATAATTACTACACATGGACTGATCCTGAGTGACCCAAGACCGTCAGTGGATGGATACAAGTCCCTTTTCGTATGTACGTGGGTGGAAGCGAGCCGACGCTTACTGTTTTCAGAGGTACTTACTGCCGCGAGCCCCACTCCGACAGTCCGGATAAGCCGTGAAATCCGACACATCCAGTTGTCGGAACCAGTGGATAGCATGCAGCAGCGGCAGCATAAGCAATATAGCAGCAACGCTATTGGTCTTGCTACACACATCTCCCAAGGCTCTACCTGATGTTTCGCAAGAGTTGGTGCGTGTGCTTTGCTTTGATACCCAGCGAATGCTTCTTCATGCGGTGTGGATCAGGGTTCGACCGCCTGAGCGAACTGAAACATTTTTGTGAACAAAGTCGCCGTGTAAGCATCAGATCGGATATGCATGTATACGATATTATTTGCCTTGCTCCGGATCTGCTCCCGGCGAGCGCTGAGGATGTCACAACTATATAAGGGGAGCCCATACCCACGTTTGTGTGCCCCATCCTAACAAAGCCATGATGACGTCCGAAGTAGGCCGTAAGTGTGTGATTCGGTGATGAGGCGAACTATCTGTTTAACCAAAAGCATATAGAGTCTGGAGAGATCGTCCCATTCGTCCACCCGGTGCTGACGGTGTTTGTTCCCATAATACTGTTTTCGTGGGTTATCGACAAGTATGAGCACACGCTCAACAGGTGCTTTTCGGCCGTGCTCCACCTCTTCTCCTTGTATCAGCTTGTCAGACTGTTCATTGAGGACGGAGCAGCCCAGAAAATCGAGCCCTTCCTCATCTTGGGCGTTTATGTGTCCCAGGGATTGATGCCAAAATTCACTCGGGCGCTTAACCGGTTCCGAGGCATTATGGATGTTGAGGAGCGGGACAACAAGGATTAATTTATACCGGAGAAGGGTTCCACTTTTTTCCACTCGCTAATGATAATAATGATATAATATATATTTAATAATTTTGCTTATTTGCTTGTTTTGAGGCATACAAACGTTGCAAGGCTGGTAGACTATCTGCATCACCAAGAGGATCAACACCGTGCATATGGATATGCACATATGCATACAACTACTAACCAGTGGCAGATATTTGGCGTTTCGCCACTTCGTAGATGGTTCGCCTTTAGATCATCTAGGGAATCTGTACACATTTTGTGATTTGGTAAAACGAGGAACCCATTATAGACGGGAAAATTTTTTGAACTAATTGCGTATAATCGGCATTCAGAGGGGTTGTGTTAGGATTTTTCGTCAAGTCTCACCTATTTGGGGATTGAAAAAGATCAATACAATTGTTATCGCCCTAGAGAACCAGGCTGGCCCGTTGACCGCTATAAGGTCTTCACAGTAACTTATTTGCGCAAATGGATATATATTTAGTAGAAACGTGTACGAATATGTAGTCCATAAATGAAGCGAAATAAAAAACACAGCGCCTTAATCACACCCTATGGGGACTCTGTGTGTGCCCTGCGGGCGGCCTTCTTTTCTAGAAAAGAAGCAAAAGCACTGATGAGCCCTGCAGAGCTACCTTTTTTGCTTCTTTTCGGAGGAAAAAGAAGCCGCCGGAGGCATCATCACACCCTACGGGGATTCAGTGTGTGCCCTGCGGGCGGCCTTCTTTTCTAGAAAAGAAGCAAAAGCACTGATGAGCCTCGCAGAGCTACCCTTTTTGCTTCTTTTCGGAGAAAAAAGAAGCCGCCGGAGGCATCACACCCTACGGGGACTCTGTGTGTGCCCTGCGGGCGGCCTTCTTTTCTAGAAAAGAAGCAAAAGCACTGATGAGCCCCGCAGAGCTACCTTTTTTGCTTCTTTTCGGAGAAAAAAGAAGCAACCGGAGGCACACAGCACCTTAAACCAGAAAAGCACCATATTGGTTTCGCAGAACCACGTGAGTAGCCTCGCAGAGCTACCTTTTTTGCTTCTTTTCGGAGAAAAAAGAAGCCGCCGGAGGCACACACCCCCCAAGAAGGTTCTATGAGAATTTTGCATGTGTTACGGTTATTTACTCTTGTTTTTCGTTCTGCTGCATTCTCTGTATTAGATATATATAATATTAAGTCTATTTAGGCAATAGTGGACGCCTCAGTCACACCCCGAACCGAAACACCACCGTTCTTGAGTTCTCTAGCTGTGATCTGAATCTTGAGCTCCCTGGTAATGCTCAAGGCAACCTCAACCTTGCTGCCCTTGGTAACGCCCTTCAGACCGAGCTCAGCGAGTCTCTTTCCTGGCTTGACAACCTTTTCTCGGACTTCCTCGTCCTCGTCTTCGTCATCACTCCAGTCCGATTCGTCGTCATCCTCTGCCTTCTCCTCCTTTGGCGGCTTCTCAAGCTTTCTGGTCACAATCTCAGACTCTCCTTCGTAGACACCCACAAGAACGTTCTCGGAGTCAGCAACAAACGTCTTGGCCTTTCTGATTGGCAAGGAAGTGTCAATGTCGATAACGGTGCTGAATTCACCATCGCCAACCTTGACACCGATTGGCTTGACCGAATGTGGAGAGTTGGTGACAACGCCCTGAGTGGACTCGTTGATCTCTTCTTCCTCAAACCCGGCAATTAGCGAGGCCTGGATGGCAGCTCCACGTGCAACCAATTCGTTTGGATTGGTGGCCTTGGTTTCAGTAGATGGAGAAACGATCTTGGTCTTGTCGTCAAAGACTGCTCTCAGCGAAGACGCAATCTTTGGAGTGAACGAAGTGCCCCCGACGAGCAACACTTCGTCGATGTCCAGAACATCCAAATCGACCTTCTTGACGAGCGATTCGACAAAGTTGGCAAACTTGGTGAACACTTGTCTGCCGGTGAGCTCGAACCGTAATCGGTTGATGGTGGTGTGGAAGTCAATGCCGTTGATGAGAGATTCAACCGCAAAGTTAGACGAAGTGGTGTTGCTCAATGTCTTTCTAACCGCTTCACTTTCCGCCTTCAATTTGGCCAAAGATCTCTTTTCGGACTTTGGATCGACACCGTGCTCCTTTTCAAACTCCTTGGCAACGTAATCGATCAGAGCTTCGTCCAGCAAGTGGCCACCCAAATCATAGTCGTGCATAGTTCCCAAAATCGTGAAGATTCCGCCTCGGGAAGCAATGACAGCACCGTCAGTTCTAGTACCACCGAAATCAGCAACAACATAGATTTTATCTTCTGGCTGCGACGACCCGCTGTTGGTCTGTTCAGAATAAACTTGGGCCAAGAGTGCCGCAGTTGGTTCGTTGATGACCTGAATGACCGGGATGTTAGCCCCCTGGGCAATCCTGACTAATTCATTTCTCTTTTTTTCTGTGAAATCGGTTGGAACTGCAATCACAGCGCCATCAACTGGCTTACCGAGGTAGTCAGACGCAGACTCCCCGAGTCTAGTGAGATGTCTGGTGGTCACCTGTTCTACTGACATTGGTTCAGCTTCAGCACCTTCTTCGCCAGATGACTTGACTACAAAACAAGTCTTTCCTTCCTTTTCAACTGGGTGAGCAGACGCATGACAGTAAGTAGGATCGATCTTGGAAAAGTCCTCTCCGATGAAATCTCTGAAGTTGGCAATGGTGTTGGTAGGGTTTCTGATGAGCTGACTCTTGGCTTGAGCACCGTGATATTCGTCAGAGCCGACATAGGAAATAATTGATGGAATGGCTCTATCACCGTCTTGGTTGGCAATGACTTCGACTTTACCGTCCTAATTTTTTTTTTAAGTTAATAATGAAAAAAACAATAACACTTTCTCTGGAACCCTTTCAAACTTACTCTTTCAATACCAATAGAGGAGGAGCTGTTGCCAAAGGCAAGTCCGATAACAGTCTTCTGTTCGGCCATGTTGCTTATATATATATGGTTAGTTAGAGGTAAAGATTTTTTTTTTTTTTTTTTTTTTTTTTGTCGTCGTCGTGAATCCGAACGTTAAAAAAAAAAATTGAAAAATCTCGATTATGTAATATTTCGCATATGCTGACTAACCACACTTTATTTTTTTTGCAAACAGTAATAAACCAGAGACTGATTCTCTGAATAAGACCTAATAAGATTTGAGTGCCTATTTTGTAGGAAATTTTACAATTGATTTGAATGGACATGTGTGTTGACTCCTTTTTTCACCAGCAGGAAGCAAAACGGTAACTCTACGAGGCTGAATCTGCTATTTCTCGCAAGAAATATGCATATACAGTTTCTCGTCCGTAACGTTTGAAATACTTATTTCTATTTGGAAAGAACCCCCCCGTTTTTGTTGATAGTCGGCGTCGTTCGACCACTGCCACTCACTAGCCACAAAGCGCGGGAAGAACGCGCCTGGATTCTGGCCAAATATTCCTCCGCCATCTTACGATGACTTGCTAAAAAAAAAAAAATAAAAAGGAAAAGATACAGTTAAAAACTGAACAAATTCGTAAGAACTGTGTATATCATTCAAATCTACACAGTCTGGTATATCGCTCTTTATTCTACCCTGTATCCAGATAGTTCACCGCTATAGTTCGGTTGGGACTTACAACCGGATCGTTTCTTATCCCGGCGAATATTCTTATTTAGTTCTACTTGATGCGATGACTACGGGAGGCGGGTTTAATAGAGCAGCGAGTTATAAAAAGAAAGCGGGCCAAATCCAGATAAGCGGAGATGATAGAGTGGCATTATGGAGCGAAAGTGGGTCCAAGTCGCCTGCGGTGTCGTTCACAATAGCCCATATCACCAAGATCCAAACCACGCCTGCAACTTCAGCTTCATTTCAATTGAAAGTGATATGTACAAAACCAGACACAAACGAGAATTCAAGTTTCCAGTTCTCCTTTGCGTCCAGAAAGGATTTGGAGGAAACCACAGCCTCGCTTCAAGGCGCACTGAAAAAAGCTGCCAATGGAACGGGATCCGAAGAACAGACCCCCGCGCCTAATGGTAATTCCAAAGCAAACGGTAATGGCGATTCTAATAAATCAACTCCACAACCGTCGAAAGAAGCATTTGTAGATTTAGATGCCAAAAGGTTATTGCAGGACCATGTTCTTCAGCAAAAAATGTTGAAAGAAAATAAAGATCTAATGGCCAAGTTTCACGAGGCAGTTATAAATGGGAACTTACCAGCTTCTGATTTTTGGAGCACCCGAATTCAGCTCTTGAGAGCTTATGCATTTTCAGCGTCCCAAAAAAGAGGTGCTTACAACGTTCTTAGCACTATTCGTCCTACCACCGGATCTGACAACCAAAGCAACGTTTCTTTGACCAGAGAAAAAATTCATGACATATTCGAACAGTATCCGATTGTCAGACAGGCATATAACGACAATGTCCCGAAATTGTCTGAAGGAGAGTTCTGGTCTCGGTTTTTGACTTCGCGATTATTTAGAAAACTTCGTGGAAGCAAAATCACTGGTAACGACCCAGTTGATGGCATTTTGGACAAATACTTATCAGTCCACGAAACCAGCACTAATAAGAGAAAAGCAGATGAAGAAGATTCTTTTGTACCACAATATCTGGACATCGAAGGTAACGAAGAAAATGACCCGCAAAGACTTGGAAACAGACCAGATATTACAATGCAGCCAGGGAAAGGAGGTACTGACTCTGTTTCATTGATAAGATCCATGAATAGCTTGTCCAAGCGAATGCTTCACGCTAACGAAGAAGATACGAGTGGCTCGAAATCCACGAATGACAGCAATGATTATGATGAATTGGATAAGGATCTAAAGTTGACTGATTTGGATGATGCCAGAAATATGGCCCCCAAGATCGATTTAACCTTAAGGGATCAGAATATCCTGGGACATAGCCACGGTGGCGATGAGAATAGGAAAATCAATAAAGAAAACCTTCCGGCAATGATCAATGCTATGAAAAACGGTCTAGATGGAACATTCTCGTTGAGCGACGTCTCTGGAGAGTACAACGAAGAGGACATCGTTGCAGCAGACAAGCAAATGTCCGAAACAATCAAATTGAGATCTAGGGAGGCAAATTCTGCTTTATCTGTGAATGAAAAGTGGGGCGGTGAGACTAAAGTATTAGATGACATGCAAATGTGCCACGCTACGTCAATTGAATTTCTACGACATTTTTGGATTCATTTCCTATCTGGGGATCCTGCCCAAGCGGGCGCAATCACAAAACTGGTTACTGCGCTAAAGAATAGTATTGAAAGAATTGAAACAGTCTGCCAAAAGGGCTCGGACAATGAGAATAAAGAAAAAATTAGAAAAAGCTTTGAGCCTTTACAGAAATCAATTAATGTGGCATTGCAGAGATATGAAGAGGCTTTGAAAACAGCAGCAAATAATGCGTAGTAGAATAATTTATTAGACAAAGAAACAAAAAATATTGAACGGATAAATATTTGTTGTTAAAAATGATTTCTTTTGCTTGTTTGTTTGTTCGTTCATTTCGTCGAATCTAAGTTCATGACAACCCATTGGATTGCTTGAAGCCATCCCATGCTTGATTTAGAGTCACAAACACCGCTTGTGCGATCATCTTTTTCTCAGTATCAGTTTCATTAGAAATCTTATCCGGATGTGTCTTGGCAACTGCCTTCATATAAGCAATCTTAACCTTCTTGGGGATTACTAAATCAGCCATTGATACTGTCTTCCAGCCTAACTCTGGCCAGAGAATTGTATCTAACGACCCTAATAATGCACGAAGATTATCTTCTTTCCCTCCTCTCCAAGCAGTGATCCTTTCATTGACGGAATCCAAAAGCTGATACTTTTCTTCGTCTGCTTTCTCGGCTGCTTGATTAGCATTTCGCACTCTATCCACAGCTTCTTTACCTGCCTTGGATTGCGGACCATTGCTGCTAGCTGGAGTGGCAGATCTAGAAGAACCAAACGAAGATGGTTTTGATACGGGTTTCTTTGGTTGTAACGCTGTCTGGCACCTCCTACGACCGTCTAAAGTCGTTTTATTGGAATAACCATTGTTAAGAAGAAGATTCCATGCCTCCAATGATTCACTGAATTTTTCCATATATTCATTGGCTTCGGCCTTTTTAGTGACCAGTTTTGACCAAATGTCCTTTAAGGACTTACCTTCCTCCGCTTGTTCGCCCTCACCAAAAGAGGGCCCAATGATTGCGATTCCTTCTTCTGCATCCTTCAACACGGCTTTGGAATCCCCCAGTTTTAGATAACAGGCAGCTCTGTTTGACAAGAGGATTGTCCTCAACAAATGCTTTTGTGGAACAGATTCCAGCGCCTGTGAGTATTTATTTGCTGATTCAGTGAAATCTCCTCTTTTGAACGATTCGTTACCGGCTTTCCTTGAAGTGTCAGCCATTTGGGCATCAGTTGGCGAGATCGTCACTGGTTCACGTACAGGTTTTGGCTTTGGTTTTGGAGCCGGTGGAGTTTGTGTTCGTGGAGTTGAAGCTGCAGATGGAGATGATTTTGGTGTAACATTGCTTGACGGAGTCTTTCGTCGCGAAGGAGAAATGTATCCTGTCATCACATCATCTTCACCAAAAGCCTTGAATTTTTGAGCCCTGCTCATGGGTGCCGAAGCTGAAGGCGGCGCCTGTTGCTTATCAACTGGTTTCTCCCGTGTTTGCGGCTGTTTCCTTCTGACAGGTTTTTCTTGCGGAGCATCCAATACAGAAGCCTCTTCTGTGGCAGAACTAGTGGGAACGTCACCAGACCGCCCCATATAACGTTCACTGTCTCTCATCCACGCAGGTGTACCATCAGTTGACTGCGAGTGCCCACTGTACTGTTCCAGCGCCTTTGCAAAGTTCTTTCTACCCTGGTTCCAGAAGGATCCAGCTTTTGAAAGGAATTGAGCTGAGAATTCTTGGGCCAACTTTCCAATATCAGGAGGCTGCTGCTCTGTGTGTTCATGAGCGGATGAAGGAGGAACATTTTGCCTATTCTTATGGGAGCTTTTTTGATGTGCCTCATTCATCAGGAACTCGATTGCCTGTCTCACATCGAGTCCATTGTCAGTGCTTGCCAATGCACGTCTAGCTTGCTTATCAGAGAAGCCCATATCAACCAATTCCGCTATTGCCGGATCCCGAGGATCTGCTGAAGGTGGGGGCGTTGATTCAGGAGACGGGGAAGGTTGCTTTTGTTTTGGACGAACAGATTGAGCCGCCTCAGGGGGTGGTTTCTTTTCGGGGGGTCTGTTGAACACATCAAAAATGTCGTCTATATTGGCTTCTGAAGGTTGCTGAGCGTCAGCTCCAGCTTCACCAGTAGACTGGTGCGACATAGTTTCACTTTCTTTTAGTCCGCCACTCAATAAGTCAATCTGAGACCCATTGACGGCGCCATGGCTAGGTTTTGGTCGAAGAGTACTATTATTGGTCGAAGCAAGGGCGGGGTCACCCAATAAATCCATCACATCGTTAGTACTAGACTGATGATTTTGGTTATTAGTAGTGCCCGTTGATTGACTTGAAACGCTTGAACCAGTGTTCCTTTTTTGTGTATCTAAAAGATCAATCCCACTGCTCCAATTGCTACTGCCGTCTATCGGGGTTGCAGAAGCCTGGCTACTATTACTATTGTGGGTTTGTTGAACATTCAACCGTTGTCTCTCTTGCAGCGACATAGAAGCCATATTCTTTTTGGAATTAGTTGGTCCTCCAGCCATAGACATGAGATCTGCAAAGGAATCTTGTCCAGACTTGTTATTACCGCTGGGCGTATTCCTCCCGCTATTGGTGGAGGACAGAGATCCAGGAGTGTTGGACCGAGGTGTCCCACTATTCGACGGCTTTAATAAATCAGAAAAATGGTCCATATCCCCCGGTGCTGTTTCTAATGTTTGTCCTTTGTGTGATGAAGTGCGTCTTGATGAAATCTGTGCTGTTATTTAATTCTCCGTTTGAGACCTTTCCGACACCACACACATACGCACATAAAAAAAAAAAAAGATCACGTGACTGGTTTCAGGAACATTATATATATTTTTTGAAGCTTATATTTCAAACTTAGCAACAAGATTAATTAAATAATTAACAGACAAACTGAAAAAAAGTTAGAGAGGAAAACTGTTTTGTCTGTTTGTTTTTTGTTTTTCTTTACTCTTGGTTATAAATAATTTAATCTTCTATCAAATTTACCATTCAGACTCTCCGGAACCCCGGGAAAATATATAATCTTTACCATTAATATTAGCCACACCGTCCTTCAAGACGTACTTCCATTTATTCTTGACTCGCTGAACCTTGTCGTAGAGACAGAGCATAATCATGCCACCGTCATCATCCTCCTCCTCATCGCCAGAATTGATGTCATCCTCCGGATCGTCCAAATCAGAATTTATATCGTCAGACTGATCGTCTGCGCCATCTGCTTGTAGTATTTTGTCCAATTTGTCAGTGGTTAGGCTTATTTCAAGTCTCGGGTTGTCCTGTTCTAATGAGGCTGATTTTGTTCGCTTTAACTTATATGCAATGATTTTGTCAATTTGTTCTGTGGTCAACGGTAAATCTGCAGCACCGTCCGCTTGCGTCATCTGTCCTCCTCCAGGGAGGACCAGCCCTCCGTTATTATTGCCGTTGTTATTGTTATGCACAGGAGGGGTCTCCAGTCGTGGCTGCTGCTGCTGCTGTTGTTGTTGTTGTTGTTGCGACGTTTGTTCAAAAGAGTTCTGTGCAGTTTCTAGGGGCTCCTGTTTGACCAACGATTCGTCTTTGAATGTATCGGGTAGCAAGCCATTGTCGTTTGGTTGGGGGTTAACGGCCGCCGGGGCAGGGGCTGGGTCCCATGGCATTGTCGCTACATTCAGACCAGATAGTCTTTCTTGCCAGACCGATCTCAGCTCTTGAAGAGTCGCTTCATCAATCCCACTGTCTTCAAAGTCCATTCGCGACTCGTTAATTACCGAGTTGATAACGTTCAAGTATAAGTTTCCCTAAAGAGGAGAAAAAAAAATTAGTCTCCGCACCAGACGAGAAAAAAAAAAAAAAAAAAAAGGAAAAAAGGGAGTTCCCATATACGCGACACTTACCACTACTTCGTTCGACATTTCAAACAATATATATTGACAAGAGTTAAATAATACAGCGAAATTGGGGCCGAATACCTGGAACTGGCGTTATGTTAGGAGGTAGGGTGGCGATTGGAAGGTATACCCCGGTGTGCCGCGGGTTACCCTGACGCGGGTAAACCACGGCACAGACACAAGATGGTGGCCAGCTACTCAGCGTTAAAATATTTATAAGACCAAGGCCATTATATTTTTGTATGTCCTGTTATAGTCGTGAGGAATCCAAAATTCTGCTGCCAGCTGATGTGGTATATATACAGCTGTGCATTAGACTATTAAGGTTTGAACCTGGAGAATGTGTCTGACAGGCGACGTGTAGTCTCTATATAGTAACTGATGCAGCGCAACGTGCATGCGCGGAAACGGGTGAGGTTCCAATTAGCTAGTTACTGTGTTATGATGCATACCTACCTTAAATGTGGAATTGACGGTAATCTTTCAAATCATGCATATGCACTCTATCGGACAACTGACGGGTACCGATCTGCACACCGCATAATTAAAAGAGATTGCTGTAGTTAGTAGTATGCATAGTAGTAGCTAGCTAATGTTGATTATGCACATTATTATTGTCATTGGCATGTGTGGTATATAATACGATTTGATGCGGACGACTAGGGGAGATGTATCGATAATAATAACCATGATCTAGCTCGAGCGAAAAAAGAAACTAAAAAATAATAATAATACTAATTAATACTGTACGTATCCACATGTCTCTTACCCGATCTAGCTAGGGTTCTCTAGTATGACACTTGTGTCTGCAGATCGCGATAGTCCGAATCGGCAAGGGGTAGGAGAGTGGCAGTTGTCTTTCCCAGATGCAGCCACCGAAACTTCCTTGTTTTTCCTGCCTCCCCCCAACCAGGACCGATTGCGGAAAAATTAGCTCAGTTGTATATAAAAAAGCTTAAATGTGCTAGTTGCTAACAAACAACCGCCCTAAAGATATATATCTCGGCAAGCGCAGTCAAAACAACATGAATGTGGTAATGGATATCGGTGATTTCTATGACCGGGTGTTAAATGTCAAAGCAGCCAAGCTCTCCACCGCCTATTTGGTCTTCACCTCGGTCCAGGTGATGACGATTTGTGCCCTGGTGTTGTGGTATTGCACCGCATACCACACACACTCCAGGAGGTTTGTCAGCGAACGGGAGCAGCAGCCCCAGTTCAACATTCAAAAGCGGGTCACATCTGCCCCGGCAGCTCTTAAAGACGCAAACCAATTGCTCAAATTGCGGAAGCAAGGAGATTCCCCGTTGGTCATTAACTTGTCGCCAAACGATGACAAAGGTCGCGTCACTTTGGCATTGGCGCTACGGGCCAGCACCAGCATCAAGTTATCCAATATCCCTCCGGCGAATCTGGCCGCATTGTCCGCAGAGCAGCTTGAATTTGATCTCAATGAGATCTACAATGACGCCTGTGCTACTCTGAAGAATGAAACAACCAGCAGCAGAGACGGGCGGATTCCGCTTGGGATCTGTCTGGTCAAGATGCGGTCAATGGTTCGAGCAACAATGAACCCAAAGGAAGACGCAGACGAAGCAAAAAAAAAGTGTTCGGTGATAACCCGCACTTGTCAAAAACTGCTGCTTCAAAACGAGTTGTATACGGAACAATACGATGCTTCTGTGGTGGAGTTTTTAAAAGATGCCGCGTATTGTTTGGGTGAAGAACTGCAGCCGATTGTGCCTGTCGTTCTAAAGCATTGTTTGAACTATCTCTACGCCAACGGTTCTGATACCAAAAAGAGTTATGAGTCTGCCATCATCATATTTATGCTCAAAATTAACGACCCTCAGGCAATTTCCTCGGTGCTGAAAATCTTGTCACTGCATTACCACAACAGGTCCTTGCCCCTGGACGTCTTTTTCGTCCTAAACAAGGCTCTGCTCGTGACCTGTGTGGGCAAAGAGTCAATTCTGCTGGCCAACCACCACATCCAAATCCACAATATTCTCGAGTTTGGACTACAACATCCAAACAAGAAGGTCCGTCAAGAAATGCAATTCATCTATTGGAAATACCGTGCAATCAACTCACCGCAGGCCACGCTCCTCCATGATTCAATTCCTTCCACATATCGCGACGAACTAGACGTTCACAAAAACGAAATTGCTGTAGAAATATAAGCTAGCTATGAAAACTAATACTGAATCGGGTCTAGGAACCGCGGGAGAGAGAGAGGAGAGGAGAGGTACACCTCTGCGAGGCTGCTGTAGCCTCCGGCGGCTTCTTTTTTCTCCGAAAAGAAGCAAAAAAGGTAGCTCTGCGAGGCTGGGGTCACGTGGGTGCTGTGAAGAGTGCTTTTGCTTCTTTTCTAGAAAAGAAGGCCGCCCGCAGGGCAATACATCTCTGCGGGGCTCCTGTAGCCTCCGGCGGCTTCTTTTTTCTCCGAAAAGAAGCAAAAAAGGT
>JAJLUR010000090.1:29671-49898 GCA_030674225.1 Blastobotrys terrestris | reverse complement strand
AAAAAAAAAAAAAAAAAAAAAAAAAAAAAAAAAAAAAAAAAAAAAAAAAAAAGCGCAATTGGTAGTAGCATTTGCGAAATGATATAAACAAAAACTCCATTTTATACCCAAACGATACTGAAATAATATTTAAACTTTTCTAAGATGGTAAGAGGTTTGCAATATCAAAACGCGATGCGAGCCATTATACGTCCTTTTGCACAAAGTCTTGTCCAGGGACTTCGTTCTTGTGGTCTTTTGGATTCGCCGCCGCCTCATAGAGTGTGACGACCGGGGCTCGCGACAATTTGGACCATTCTCCACGAAGACCAATATAAAGTATCTTTGTGGTTTCTGCACCATGGTTATCTTCAACGAATATCGTTAAATTTTGGATATTCGAGAAATGGGCTCGATTGAGGGAATATTCCGCAATACCCTCGTCTGTCACGTCTTCATCACCCTCTTCAGATCCACCAACCCCGTATGGATGCTCCAGCTTGACGGTTGGGGCTAGGTCCCCGGCCACTGAGAAATCAATATCCTCCCGATTCTTAAAGAGCTTGATTGTGTTTGGGGCATGATCGTCATTGGTAGTTCTGATGAGCAGGCTATGAAGCCTCACCAAGCCCGTGAACGGCACAAATATCAGTAGTTGCTCATCCACATCAGACTCCAGAATCTTACTCACATCAAGCCGATCTTCCCATTTTTTGAAAACTTCGCGACCAGCATTATCCTCACTCTCATTGAGAGTGGTGATGTGATCATGGTTTATATGCTGATATAGAGATTGCGATGCATTGGTGTCTGGTGGTGGTGTGTGATCATTACCGTGGTCATCATGACCATGACTATGACTGTGACCGTGCGCTTCGTCTTCGTTTCTGCAATGGGACATGGTATGCTCTATTCTCGTTTCTACAACGAGTTCGTCTCTCTTTCCTTGCGACAGTGTGTGACCAGCAGCAGCCGCTTCGCGCAATCGCGAGTTTACTTCAAACCGGTCGGTTGCCAAATCGCAATCCTGAGTTTGTAGACTGTATGGAAACTGTTTTGAGTAGAATAGTGGATCCTAATTATTTCAATGTATATTGCGTAGTACGTCTTCTCTGTCCCAACATCTTGAAGAGAGTGTCACTGTCCACGTTTTCGTATGCAATCAAAGCTTATTAAACAAAATCTGGAACTGGGCATGAACGATCTTAGCGTAGTCTCCAACTCGGGAAATACTGAAGAAAGCTCTTTTAGACTATTGGTCAAATGCCATGTTCTTCTCAATCTTTTTCAATATTGTGATCCTGTTGTACGCAACAATGAACGGTTTGATTATGATAGAGAAAGGAGTGTTTTCGCGCAATTTTTTACGTTAAATAGAACCCACTGTCGTCGCTTTTTCAGAAATAATAAAACAAAATCATTAGTGCCTTCATTAGAAGATTCATGATCCGACATTGTGGCTCTTAACTCGTACTGCAGAGTATTGCGGATTTGCGGATTTGCGGATTTGCGGCTCGCCGAGCAGTACAGCTTTTATGAATAGTCTACGTTTATGTAATAGCCTATACGTAGCCTGGGCGATAGCGATATAAACGGAGCTTGACTATGCATACGTGCATGCGTGTCTCTGGCGTGAGAAACATAGCTAGCAGATAGTAGCTGTGCCGTATGTACAAAAATTTGTCTAAGGCACATACACCCACATATAACAATCCCGGTTCTTAAGAAATGACAAAAATAAATTACCTATTTAGATAAAAAGGAAGTAATTCGACTAAATAATTCCTACAAAGCCTTGAGAACAGCATCGGCACCAGAAACAGTGACTTCAGAGCCTGGCTCCTTTTCAGCATAGACAATCTTGCCATGATCAACAATCATTGCAAAACGAGCAGTACGCTTGCCCATTCCCTTAGCGCTCAAGTCCAGGGCAAAGTCGCCTTTAGAGGCAAAAGAACCCTCTGGGTCAGAAGCGAAAATGATCTCGTCCTTCGCACCAAGAGCCTTACCCCAGGCAGATTGGACGAATGGGTCATTGGCAGCAAGTACAATGATATCGTCAACACCCTTCGACTTAATTTCGGCTGCCTTTTGGACGAATGGGGGAATGTGGTTTGCAGTGCAGGTTGGAGTGAATGCACCTGGTACAGCAACAATCACAACCTTCTTGTTTGGAAGCTCCTTATCAGCATTATACTCGGTTGGAATTCCGCAGGAAACAACAGAAGAGTTTTCTGGTGTGTACTTGACGTAACCGAACTTGACTCCGGATGGGAATTGCTCTACAACATGTTAGTGAGGTTTAAGACGAACGTTCATTTGGACAGAAACCTACCTCCAGCTTTGAATACCATTATTGTTGTTTCTTGCTTTTTGTTTTACGGCTAGTTATTCGAAAAGTCGTGTGGAAGTGTGTTTATGTGGGTGCGAATTCTCGATATTAATGGCGTATTTATATACTCCACCCCTGGGACTTGCACCGCAAACATCCTATTCGGGCTACTGCGGTTTTTATCCAAGAATTGGGAGGAAAGAGGTAAAAACGCCAAAGGACACCATATGTGATACCTCCTTTCTGGGATTCACATTATCTATTTCTGCTGATATCCATTTTTTCCAGAGCCAACCTGAACTATGAGCAGTATGTACGCATATATTGGTCGTTGGACCCTTGGTCCTTTGTGAAGGCTCGGTGCTGACAAATGTCGCGTTCGCCGCAATCTGCGCGGTTCTGTTTGTTCACTGCCGTTTTAGGCCGAATGTGCGGCTTATACTGTAACAGCTAGTTGCGTAGTAATCGTCTGCAATTATGTTGTATCTCGATCTGTTACTTTGTGAAGAAGGACGTAACCTTGCCAGCTTCTCGTAGCGGTTTTGCAAACATAGTAGTCACGGGAATTCCAAAAACTTAGAAGCCGTGCAGAACTGTCATTTTTGCTTTTTTTCGGGAGAGAACCTGTTGGTGGTTACGGGAGACTCGCAGAGTTGATTCTAATTATGATATTTACATATACTTTATGCACATCTAATAATCACAAGTGTTCTAACACAGCATCAACAGTAGACACTGTGAGGGCCTCAGATTCTGGCTCTTTTTCCGCGTAAACAATCTTACCGTGATCGACAATCATGGCATATCTGTTGGTACGCTTGCCCATGCGTCTTGCGCTGAGATCGAGATCAAAGCCTCCCTGCGCAGAGAAGCCAGCTTCGTAGTCAGAGGCAAAGATAAGCTCCCCCTTGGAGCCGATGGCCTTTCCCCAAGCCGCTTGGACGAAAGCGTCATTGGCAGCAAGGACTATGATATCATCAACGCCTTTTGCCTTGATTTCGTCAGCTCGTTCAATGAAAGGTGGAATGTGGTTGGCAGTGCACGTAGGTGTGAAGGATCCCGGAATGGATACAATCACAACCTTCTTCTTGGGAATCTCTTTATCTCCGTCGTAGAGAATAGGAATTCCGCAAGCGGCCACGTCGGCGTTTTCCTCTCTGTAAGGGATATAGCCAAATTTGACACCCGATGGAAATTGATCTGGAGGTATGTGCATTAGTTTTTTATAGTCTCTCCGATAACAAAGGTTCTCCAGCGTCACTTACCTCCTGCTTTGTATACCATTTTTTTATTTTGTTTTTTGTAGCTTTTCTTGTCACGGAAAAAATATGAACAAACTAAAAAAACTTTGAATTGTAGTACTCAATTCGTGGAATAGAGTTGCTTTATTTATATTTTCCAAGAGACCTTAGCGGTTGCAATGAACCCTTTGTTCTAGACCATTTCTATATTATTAACCCTTTCTCCGCCGTTCTTTTCGGCCGGATCAACTCTAAAATAAAATCCCGGATTATTCATATCTTTTGGGTCGAGACCACGCGCGCAAAACGCGCATATTAGCCGTGCACTCCGAACTATGCATAGATTATTATCCATTTCATGCAACTAAAATCTTTCTAGATGTTTCCACGAGACGAGCCTGTACCTGTGTGCGAGTTCTAGTGGGTATGAAAAAAATGACTCACGCATGCTGAAATAACGATAATTGATCGATTGGCCCTCGGCAAAAGAGCATTAGGATAAACAGAAAAGCACTTCACAATTCTGGATGATCCAACGCTTATTCAAAAGACACCAATTGCTTCTTAATCTATGCATTCACGGAGCGTCGAGTGATTTTCAACTCCATTAATCGAAACGTCACATATTGTTCTCAAAGAATAGTGTATTAAGCCCGTCGAGGTCAAAAAGAGAAAATGGCGGCATTGCAGCATTCATGTTGTCCAAAAACTTTGAATCTACTGTCGCCGGTTTGCTCTCAAATCCTGGGTTACTGCTACTCTGAGAGTATCGGCTGGACAGTATGAGCGAAGGCTTGTATCTGGCCGTATTGTCGTCATCCTTAATCTCGGGCATTTTGGATTTGAAGCATTTCGACGGCACATATCCTTTGAGTCCGCACTGAACGCAGCCCGACACCAAACACCCAATAATTTCGCGGTGAAACCAGCAATGGTTGGTGGCTTCGCTGAAAGTGTAAAGTTGGAGAAGGTTAGACTCGATCACGCCTCCAATTCCCGACAAGGACATACCAGTGAGATAGTAAAGATCGTGATAGACTGCTGAAAGCAGCATCCGTGTAGACTCGCTGAGAAGACAGGTCGACCACATGTTCAGATAGCGTGGTGTTAGATACAGCTGCGATTCCTTGATTGTCCCGGCAATCTTGAGACTTGTCATAAGACACTCCTTTTGGAAAAAAGCAAGCGTGTCTCGTGGAACCATGGCCAGAAGCTCCTGCGGGGACGATTCTAACAACCCAGGGATAGCCAGACGATATAGGTCACAAAACACCTGATAAGCCTGAAGATGCGTTTTGAGGAAGAACCCGGATTGAGAAAAAGAACGCCTGGATGACAAATTTGTCAAGTTGAAACCCAAGTCATGCGGGGTCGTGGATGTTAACTCCCGCAGCTGGTTCTCCAATGCCCAAAATTGCGACCGTTCTCTCCACCAATGCTCTTTATTTTTGGCTGCTGCCTTCGCATAAACTAACACTCTGTTCCGCAAAACGTGCACTTTCATAGCATAACCGAGTATGCCCAATGGAGAAGAAGGTAAGGTCAGCTCATTTAGATTATCGTGTGGGAACGGGACTGAGATTGTCGACTCATCCACCAAAACGTATTCCCTGATTCCTCCGGCCAGCTCCTTATCAAACACGAAGCACGTCCACATCATTCTATTACGCAGTTCCTCCTCCACCGGGTCACGCAGATCCGTGGCCGGCTCATTAAGCCTCAACGAATAAGCCATCCGTACCACAATTGAAAAGACAAAGAAGGTATGCTTCCTCTGAAACGAATAAAAGTTGATTAAAATAAGGAGACTTGCCTGGAAAACGTCCATGGTGACGTCTCCAATATTGTCCAGCAACACCTCCCGCTGTAGTTTATCGTACCACCACCTGAGCAGGTCTTCGTCTGTGAGCTTCACACTAAGTGTGTGGGCCACAACTGCTTTTAGCAAGCCTTCAGGCAGCATATTATTTGTCCAGCGCGTTCGGAAATTCTGCTCGTTAATAAAACACCCGGCTAAGAAATGGTGGTCTCCGTGGAAAAACTCATCTACTAAGTTGTGTACAACCCGGTAATACCTCGCATCCGTAATATGGTCATATAAATGTCTGTAGTCCAGCCTGGAAGAACTACTGTCTTCATCGTCACCATCACCTACGATGTCGTATTCCCCATACACACAGCTGATGTTCTTTTTCAGACATCTGGAGCATGTTGGCAGTTCTCCACTACAACGCCGTTTCTTACTTCTACACTCCTTGCACGCCCGCTTGACCCTCCTCCTTTGAACGTCCAGCGTCCCACTCACGAATGAACAAACCTGGCCGTTTCGCTGACATTTCATGCATCCTTTATCACCCGACAGTTCGTCGCATTTGACCTGTAAACGTCAGCCATCAACGCCTCCTTATAGGAAAAATAACGCCAGTTGCCACACTCACTTTTCTGTATCTGCAGTTCAAGCAACCAGTCCTCGACCTTTGATGCGCAGGCATGGATTAATTAGCTGTACTTCGATATTTTATTAAGCAGGAACGAAGTGGGGACGACGAGCCGATTGCCGAACCAGCCTGAATGTGGGGCATCCTAACAAACGGCGCGAGTCGGTTGATGTGCACGATAACGGCTCGGGCCGCTCTAACAAGTCTACAAGCCAACCGTTGCGAAAATTTCCCACTATGGAAAAACAACCGGGAACGGTCGAAACGGTGTTTTCAGTAGACAGTTTGATGCATTGAATATGTATATATGATAGTTCATGTAGAGTGGTAGCTATTGCTGATCATCACTGCAACTGCATATATGCACAGCTTTAGTTGTGTAGATAGCGAGGGAAGCTAAAGGGTGGTGGTTGGGTTTTCGTATGCATAGCAAAGGTATGCATAGGATTGTGCAATGAACCGTATAGGAGATCCAACTCGACACCATTTTGGCATCCGTACTAGTATGCATACACAGCAGTTTTTTCTAGCAATGGAGGGTATGGATGCACGCACCGCATTTGCGTGGATATGCGAGAGAAACTGCATCTCTCACATGAACCATAAAAGTAATATAGCTTCATAAAATATATGCGTAGATATAATTTGAAAACATCAGAGGATCCAATCCGGGATCATACATAGTTTCGGCTATTCAGCTCTTCTTTGGATTATCCTACATTGATTGAAAAGCTCTGCGGCCCTGTGTCACTGGAACAGGGAGCATTCCCAATAATATGGAGTGCGAGTACTGCACTTCAGCTTTGTCTGTCTGTCAGTAAGCACTCGATACCCCTGACACGACCTCATATGATTTAGCTCTCCATACGACCAAAGTGGTACAACACGGACATCAGCTCATCAAATCATTCGGGCAAACTTTACAACCATTATCGGAAGAGTAACACTAAGATTAACACTATATATTATTCAACGATTACGTGGCAATCTTTACAAATCCATTCGGCCCGCTTATGACTCAACAGATAATACAACGTACTTCAAAAACTGAAGCTCAATGTAAAACCAGGACTAAGTCGGCCGCCCCGAAACCGATATCAGCCGCGCGTCGGCAAAGTTGTCATCACTAGAACTCTAGTTGGAGCTTATAATTAGGTCCCAAGCCCAGAACGACTCATTTGGCACACAATTTCACCAATAATGCCTGCAGATTATTTGGACAAGTACCCCACTAGACATTCCAGTGTGTTCGCTGGCGGATATAACCATCCGCTTTCCAGAAAATGGCAAGGAAACAAGCAGCTCACTAAGGTAAGCAAGGATTAATTTCTATTCCAACGAAAGGCTATGTATATATTAACCTACCACAGGATATGTTGATCTATCCACTTTTCATTACAGATGATCCGGATGAGGAAACGGTAATTCCTTCTCTTCCTGGTCAGAAGAGATGGGGCGTGCGATCTGTTGTCCCGTATGTGCGTGAGTTGGTCGAAAAGGGATTGACCTCGGTGATTTTGTTTGGTGTGCCTTGTAAAGAGGGGATCAAGGATTATCAAGGAAGCGCGGCCGATGACACTGAAGGCCCAGTTATTCAAGCTGTCAAAGTCCTTCGGAAAGAATTCCCTGATTTGTTTGTTATGTGTGACGTCTGTTTGTGTGAATACACCGACCACGGCCATTGCGGAGTTCTTCGGGAGGACGGCTCCATCATCAGAGACTTGACGGTTCGGAGACTTGCTGCAGTCGCTGTGGCCTACGCAAAAGCTGGTGCCCATGCGGTAGCCCCATCAGATATGATTGACGGCAGGATCTGGGAGATCAAACAGGGCCTTATCGATAACGATGTGGCCCACAACACAATGTTGATTTCTTATTCGGCAAAATTCTCTGGCAACCTTTACGGGCCTTTTAGAGATGCTGCCGGGTCCACGCCATCTTACGGGGATAGAAAAGCCTACCAACTTCCCCCGGTTGGCCGAGGCTTGGCCAGAAGAGCACTTACCAGGGACATGCAGGAAGGTGCTGACGCATTTATCATCAAACCATCGACCTTTTACCTTGACATTGTTTCTGATGCAGCTGAAATCTGCAGAGACTATCCCCTTGCAACTTATCAGGTTTCAGGGGAGTATGCCATGATCCACGCCGCTGCAGAAAAGGGTGTAGTTGATCTCAAGGCGATGGCCTTTGAGGCCGCTCAAGGTAATCTAAGAGCTGGGGCAAATTTGATCATTACCTACTTCACTCCTCAGTTTTTAGATTGGTTAGATCAATGATCCTTTGTTTTATGTATATGTATCGTTAATAGTACTGTCTTGTAAATAATATATACAGCTGTATGCCCTGTGAATATCGTACATGGAGTCAAAAAAATGTGATATGCATACACCTGAGTAACACTATAGTATGCATAGGTGCACTGACCCAAGTATTCTCATTCTACCATCAAGCAAGGATAGCCTCTGCTTTGTTTTCTTCTTCTTCCGTCTCTTTCCCCTCTGGCTGCTCTTCTGGAATCCTGCCAGTGGGCGCTTCGGGAAAGATGTGCTCGCGAGCTGGAACATCGGGTAATTTCTTGTTCTGCTTGGCCAGTTCTTCCCGTTCCAGCGCTTCCAATTCGTCTTGTACTTCTTCTTCCTCGGAATTGGTAATTTTGCTCGCCAACATTTCCGATACCTCATTCTGATAGGCAACGGCCTCGGCAGATTCGTCCATGATCTTCTCAACCTTCTCTAGAGACATTTCCTTGTTGATCGTCTTGAGCACCTCGTTGCCTTGTTGCAGCCCATACATCACATCCTTCTGAACTAATGCAAATTCAATATTTCTAGTTAATTCTTCTAAATTCTCCAACTGGCTGTCCGTTTTAGTTAATAATTGTTCCTGATATTTTCTTTTGCGTAGTGCTAACAACGCCCTTCGCTTGTCGCCTTTCGCAAGACATTCGCGCGCCACTTCATGCTCACGATTTAGGACAGTCAAAATTCGTTTCTGATATTGGCGTATGTTGTCTCTTTGCACTTTTAGCTCCAAAATAGCCTTATCCTGATCCGTCACTTTGCTATTACCATTGCCCATTATAGTGTGTGTGGATGTGGGTGTGAGATTGCGATATCGGGCCGGTAGTAGGGCCTTCTGCACGTCGCCGTCTACTGGGGCGATCTCTTGACCGGAAACATTCTAAAATTGTAACTCAGCAAGTCATAATTCATTTTTTCAATATTTTTTTTTTTTTGGATTAAATTAAATAAAATATTTTTGATTATTATACATCTCTTTAGTCTATATCCTGCGTACATATATATGTATATTTCACCAAGTGTTTTTATATTATACATTATGCATACTCCTAAAATCCTATTTCGCTTCTCCAACCTTTGATTCGTTCAAACCCATTCTTTCCGCCTTGATAATCCATAAACGCTTTCATGATTCGTTCTTCAGAAGTTTCTACGAATGGGCCGTGTTGGACGATTTCCTGGTCTAGACGCTTACCACCAATGATGATGAACCGGGCTTCTTGGTCTTCACCTTCACTCACACTGGCCTCAACAGCGTTTCCATTATCCTTGAACAAAACACTGTGATATTTTGGAACCGTCTCGCCACCAATATTAATGGTCCCGTTCAGAACGTATAAGAACACATTGAAGTCATCAGGAACCTCTTGTTGGATAACTCCCCCCGGCTGAACTCTGTAATCATAAAAGACAACTGGAGTGTAGGCCAAGTCTTGCACAGACTTGACTCCATATGATTCACCAGAAATGACTTTAACTTCAATCTTATCAGTAGGATTCACAGTTGGGATTTCACTGGCCAACAGGTTGCGATATCGTGGCTCACACTCCTTCAGATCCTTTGGTAAGTCGACCCACAATTGCATCATTTCGGGATCTCGGCCTTCGTCATCTTTTCTAGGCATCTCAGCATGAGCAATTCCTCGACCGGCGGTCATAAACTGTAAGTCTCCAGGGCCAATAGTACCTTTGGAGCCGGTAAAATCCTCATGGTCAACTTTTCCGGTCAGGACATAAGTAATGGTCTCTTGTCCCCGGTGAGGGTGATCAGGGAATCCATTACCCGTGCTCATAAGGTGATCAAGCATTAAAAATGGGGTGAAATTTCTCACATTAAAGCTTCCAATTGATCTTCTGACCCTAGCACCGTCACCTTCCGGCTGTTCACGGGCATAAAACGCTTTTGCAATATTTCTTGGTTTATAAGTGATGGTACCCATTTCTTTTATTGCGAGTATATTGTATTAACTCCTGTTAGAAAATTGAATAATTTCTATTTTACAGGGACCAACACCCCCCTTTTATAGTTTTGCAGTCCTACGTGCTGACCAATATGACATAAGGTTTTGTCATTGTAGTCTTGGAACCTTCCAGCTACCACAGCCACACTTGAGATTGTGGCTAGTGAGGTCACGTGATTCATTAGTCGTGATTTGTTGGAATTATGTAAGGATTAATCAGCTGAATTTGTCAGGGGACAAAAAGTTATAGTTCGTGTTATTGAACGTTAGTGTCTTCATTATAGTCTATATTGTGGTTGGTCATTACAGAATTTATGCTAAAAACGTATTGTAGATTGTAGGGGGTTTTTACCATCCAGTGGTCTTAAAATAGTGCATTGTTACCACAGGAGAAGACACCACCAATCGAATCACCACTCTTATCAAACAGGTCGATGAGCTCAGTGATGGAAGCCCACAGACCACCAGCGTTCATAAAGAGAGTAAGAAGGAACAAGATAACGTTAATGATCATGAAAGTGATCTTCTTCCAGCTGGAGAAACAAACTTGCCAGTTGGTGTAAAACCAGAAGATGGACGGAAGACCGTATGTGAACCAAGGGATGGTTGTAGCTGATGTGATAGAAAGGATGGAATCAAAAACTGGAATCACATTGGAAATCGTGAAAATGAGAACCCAGAACACAGTAACAGAGACCATCCAGGTTACCCATGATTTGACATTGTTAGTAGTCACTTCTTGAGCTGCTCCTAATTGTCTCATTGCCGCAACAAACAGGTATTTGCACCCAGTGTGACCAATTGAGATTGCAGTTGCAACCACAGCCGGAATGACAATACCATATGCAACCTTGGCTGGAATCTCTGGAGCAGCGCTCAACACTGGAGACGTAGTAAGATCGCCACTGAGAGCGTAAAGGACCACTGCCATGACGACATAGAACAATGTGGAGCCAACTTCAAGAACGCCGACACAAAAGGGGAAATCGCGAATTGGGTCCTTCATCTCAGCCATATAACTGACAAAAGTGAATGTGCCAGCATAAGAGAATACAACTCGGAGGCACGCGTTCAAACCGTCACGGAAAGTGGGATGACCGACCACTACAAGCTTTTTATGCCAATTTGGAGGAGCAGTGGATGGACCAGCAATAGCCAAACTGATGAGGACAATCAAACACGCACCAACAACACTGATTGCGTTTGGAATCCCGAAATGCGAAACAAACTTCATGGTTCGTGGAATGGATAAAATGTAGCATGCAAGGCAGGCAACAAGAATAAATATAACAGTACAGACCGCATGACCACTTAATGTGTTCAGGGCGACTGAAAGTGTGACAACGGCAGATGCAACGATGAATACAACCTGAATCATCATCACAAAACCGGCGAACGATTCGAATAATGGGCCGCCGACGACCCTAGTCATTTCAACAATACTAACCGCTTTCGGATGACGTTTGTGGAATTCGAACAGCTGGTGTGCTGTGTACCATGTCATTCCACCAATTCCAAGAATAGCGATTATACCTGGAACGATCCCCAAGGTCATGATAGTAGAAGGTAACGAAAGAATACCGAGACCAAGCTGGTTAGTGAAAAGGACCAGGATTGTGTCCCATCGTCCGAGTGTTCTATAGCTCTGACCATCTTCGCTGTCGAAGATATTTCCTTCCTCTGTATTTTTCAGTTGTTCGCTGTAATCTGATGAACTTGCGGATTCATGAATTTGTTCAGTCTCCGGCGGTGTGGCGGTTTTATTTGGTCTAAAATTATTAATAAATCCCATTGTGTTTTAATATGCAGTGCCTGGAACGGGTTCGTCTATGAAGAGGATTGAACTCCGTAAGTTCCTTTTTTGTCTTCGATAATTTCTATTTCTGACGATGAATGTTAAAGAAAGAAATATTGACAAATGTGAGAATCCAAAACTTTTTTTTTTTAAAAAAAAAAAAAAAGAGCAAAAGTTGCCGATTTCGGGCTCTTAAAAGGGACTCATCTACTACGCCTTTTTTTAAAGTGGGGCCAACCGGATTTTCGACTCGTCTCTGTCTAATGAAAAGTAAAGAGAAACGGAAAAATTTCTTTTTGGAAAAAGAAAATTCGGGTGATGTAACTGATTTAATTCCGTCTTGGGAGGTCCTGTGCGGCGCACATGCCAAATTAGGTTAACATTGGCGGATAAGCTACCCGGTAACGGTTCCTCATCCGCTCTCGGAGCGTTAGCGGCGGGTAAGTGCCGTTAAGGGAGTAATCTTCAGGGCCATGGTTACGCTAATGTTTTTTAGTCTAATTCAAATACTCATATAACCATTTTGTGATAGATAGACTACCCCGCTTCTTTGTTTTCACTCGACTCTTGGTATTTCTTGGAGCTATTTACCGCTCACTCCACTTTTTCATTAAACTGAGCGCTTACCGGGCCGGACAAAATTTTTTTTCCCGAAAATCGGCGATTTTGTCTCAGAAGAGACCTGAGTGGAGGAACGAAGTGCGACCGTAGCAGACTATATACGGGCTATGCTTACGGTCTTTGGGGGAAACTATGTGTATATTCATGTATAAAGGATCGAGCCGATTATGAATGCGAACAGGCACTGATACCTATTCTATTAATTCTTATATATTCGAAAGTGCTTTGCATTCCGTGCGTCAACAATGTGTCGTCCTTTTATAAACACAGACTATGCGACTTAACTATTCCACGTTACAGCATCACAGTAGAATGCATATTTTAATTCTACATCGCTACAGGGATGACAGACGAGATATAAATGCATAAGTGCAGTTTAGAAACAACGCATTTTTTAAGAATGTACCGCAAATCTTCTCTAGGGATGAACCATTACAATGGTTGTCCCTTTTTAATACAATTGACAACCAGCTTGAAAGAACCGAGATAATCGTCCAACTGAGTAGGTGAGGTCCGGCGATACCTGTGCCCTTCTTTTCTAAGAAAAGCCCAGGGGATCTCGTAGAACTACCCTTTTGACTTCAATTCGTGAAAAAAGAAGCCACTGGAGGCCATTTCATGTCTCATTGGAATTCTCAGCTATGCATCTCGCAGGAAGTTCCAAAAACTTTACTCACGTAGCCAGTTTATTGGCTTGATTGCAGCACTGATGTAGTCTAGTTTAATGGTCAGGGAAGGACACGGACCGCCACGTCGGGCCGACAGTCGTGAAAAAAAAGTTGTGTAGACGATTTTCCAGATCAAATAATCTAACTAAATAAAAGTAATGGGGAGAAGGCCAGTGAAGCTGTCTGGCCCGACGGTGAGCGAGAATATGCAAGCACGGATAGAGGAAATGATTCTGCAATGCATCGCAGAAAATCGGAAGCCGGGACAATCGATATTGCAATTCCTGCAGGGCTTCAATTCTCGGCAGATGGTTGGACTGATCAAAAACGAAAACCAAGGTAGAGAATTGGGCAGAGTAAAAGATGCATTGCTACGACCGTGTGTTGACAGAATTTACGACAAACTACGCGATGAAGAGAGAACCAGACTAGCGCTTGAAAAGAACGATGGCGAGGAGGATGAAGACGACGGGGACGATAGAGACGACTTAATGGAAGTCAAGGATACCAACCAAATGAATAAAAGCGTGGTTGGACTGTGGAATATTCCTGTAGCTACTGACAGTGCAATTACAACAGATAATGAGGAGTCATCCAATGGCAAGAAACGAGAGCGTGAAGAAGGTGATGAAGAAAAGTCTACGGCTGCCGCTACTACAAAGGAAAAGAGAAAAGTCAAGAAGCAAAAAGGTAAAAAAGGTAAAATAACTTTTTTTTCTTCATCTGATAAGAGTCATATTGCTAACTTTTTTTTATTTAGTTTCAGCAGAAGATCGAACACCAACTTCCTCGGTTACTTTGGCGGAATTAGGAGGAATTGATGATGTAATTTCTCAAGTGTTGGACGTTGTTGTTATGCCAATGGCCAAATCTGAAATTTATGAGCATATAGGTACGGATATTCCGAGAGGTGTCTTGTTGCATGGCCCTCCAGGTTGCGGTAAGACCATGCTGGCGAATGCAATTGCAAATGCATTAAAGGTTCCGTTCATCTCTATTTCTGCTCCTTCAGTCGTGAGTGGTATGTCTGGTGAATCAGAAAAAAAGCTTCGTGAAATTTTTGAAGAGGCAAAGACGTTGGCGCCATGTTTATTGTTTATTGACGAAATCGATGCAATCACCCCGAAGCGTGAAAGCGCTCAAAGAGAGATGGAACGACGCATCGTCGCTCAGCTACTAACTTGTATGGATAGCATGTCATTGGAACAGACAGGAGGTAATCCTGTCATGATTATCGGCGCCACTAATAGGCCCGATTCCATTGATCCTGCTCTACGTAGAGGAGGGAGATTTGACGCTGAAATCGCAATGACGGTTCCAGACCAACTGTCTCGTGAAAAGATTTTACGGACAATTGCATCCAAGTTACGGATGGAAGGAAACTTCGATTTTAAAAAACTGGCAAAGTCTACCCCAGGTTACGTAGCTGCAGACCTGCAGGCCCTGGTATCTGCTGCTGGTGCTCGGGCAATTAAAAGGATATTCAGAGAGCTTCCTGTTAGCGAACAGATGGACCTTGATGATGATGCTGATTCTCAGCCGCAAGCAGTTGATGCGGTTACTAAATTTCTGGCAAATCACCCAGATCCTTTAACTGCAGAACAACTTGAACCCCTAGCTGTTAGTTTCTCCGATTTCATGGAAGCTCTACCAACAGTCCAGCCATCATCAAAACGTGAAGGTTTCACCACGGTCCCTGATGTTAACTGGAATGATGTGGGGGCAATGAAAGGTATTCGTGAAGAACTCGATTTTACTATTGTCAAACCTATCCAAGAACCAGAAATGTTCAGTGACTTGGGAATTTCCGGACATTCTGGTGTGTTACTCTGGGGACCGCCCGGTTGTGGTAAGACTCTCATCGCAAAGGCCGTGGCTAATGAATCGCAAGCAAATTTCATTTCTGTTCGTGGACCAGAATTGTTAAACAAGTTTGTCGGTGAGTCGGAAAGAGCTGTGAGGCAAGTATTTGTACGTGCGCGGGCCTCAGTCCCTTGTGTCATTTTCTTTGACGAGTTAGATGCGTTAGTACCAAGGCGTGATGATGTGAACTCTGAGGCGTCATCTCGTGTTGTTAATACTCTACTTACTGAGCTGGATGGTGTTGGTGACAGGACTGGTATTTATGTTATTGGGGCCACTAATAGAAGAGACATGGTGGATCCTGCTATGATACGTCCCGGTAGATTGGATAAGCAATTGTTTGTCGAATTACCGAACGCAGATGAGAGGGTGGAAATATTGAAAACTGTTACTCGAAACTCTCCGCTTGATCCATCTGTTGATTTGGTTAGCGTTGCACATGATGAACGGGCTAGAAACTTCAGTGGAGCCGATTTACAATCCTTGAGTAAAGAGGCTACAGTTTGTGCGTTAAAGAAGGCTTTGGTAACAAAGCGCGAAAACCCACAAATAGGAACTGAAAAGGTCACCGTTACTACGTCCGACTTTGAACAAGCTTTTTCAAAAGTCAAACCAAGTGTTTCAGACTCGGAACGTTTGAAATATAAACTTATGAATGAACAAGACCAAGACTAACGTACTAATAATATCTATTGACGTGTATGCATACCTAATATATATGGACAGAGCACATTTAAACGCATGTAATTTTGTAGTGCAGCAATGATCGATGAAGGAAAACAATAAATAAAGTATAAATAAATAATAGTAATAACGAAATCATAAGGAACTCCGATAATTTGCCGCGAGAGAACGAACCTTGGAAACTATTTCTGCCGATTGAGTTGCAGAAATTGCCTCCAAATCGTATCTTTTGGGCCCGGATGTTTTTCTCACAACAACCTTAAAATTGGCGGGAATTTTGCTCGATTGTTTGCATTTGATGACTTGACTGATATGGAAAGACGACGTTTTAGGCGATTCAATATACGTCTTGTCTTCTGACGGCATAATATGAATATATTCTCCGTCAATTGCAAAAATCCTTTCATGCCTGCTGTTGAACGACATTGGCTGTCGCCGCCAGATTTTATACTTCTGATAGCCAGTTGTATTCAATGCGTCCGGAATCAGGTTAGCTGACGAAAGGATGGAAGTCCTACCTTTCTTAGCATCTTCAGCACCCTTCATCGCTAGAGCGGTGTAGACATTTTGAGCTTTAACATTGGCAGTAGGAGATAATAAGTCACTTCTGTGATCTCTATTATCCTCCATGTAACCGTTCGCTCGAGTCATAATTCGTCGAGGAGTCAACTCAAGATTATTTTGACCTTCGAGCGCTGCTAAGGTCAAGTAATTCGCAAGCACCATTCTGGTACCCGCAACTTTAAAGGCGTACATGGTATTATCGAGCATTTTTTCTTGACAAAGGATTTCCAAAACATGGTCCAGTGTTGTGTTCGAATCCAATGTATCTTTCCAAAACACCTGGGAAGTCATGTCGTTGAAAGGATATTTGAAAATAAACAATTCAACTTTGGCAGGCGGAGGTGGCCCGTTCTCAACAAGTTGTTGCTGCTGGGATTGCTGAGCATCTGATGCAACTTTCCGTGCTCTCTTTGTGTTAGGTGTAATGCGTTCATTGTCGTTCGCTTGTTGAGGAGTAGCTTTACAAAGCGCAAACTCATCAAACGAATATGCAGAGATCAATCTTGTTCTGTCAAGCGCTGGGAAATCTTCATCTGGCTCCCCGTCGTCTTCAACAATACGGAGGTTCCATTGATTCGCGTCACAAAGGTCTTCCGGTAGCTGGGGTTGTCTTCCTTGTTCAGAGTAACAATAAAGAGCAAACCCAATGGCCAGATGAACATTTACATCAGTTCGAACAACAACCTCCCAAGGCTTCTTTGGCTCCGAACACGTTGGCATATACATTTTGAGACGTACAGGCTTTCTTTCACTCTTCCCTGACGCGGCGATGTACTGTTCAAGGGGATTATCGAAGGTAGACTGCTTAGCTCTGATTTGTGAAGTTAGTTTAGACTCTTTTATAGTCGGCTTCAATGGCGCCCGTAGGATGGGGCCCAAGAGCGATCCGAATTTATCTCTAGGTACCATGTCGTTATAATTGTTGTTGTTGTTAGTAGTGGAGGTTGATGCACTTGAGTTTTTTCTTAATCCAAGCCCGATTTCTAGCTTTTCATGCGCGTATGAAAATGACCCCGACCCAAGAGAGGTGTTTGAGTTCTCTGTATCTGTACGGACAAAGGGAGGTTGTGGTGACTGTAGGTCGCTTGTACTTCCACCAGATTTTGTTGACATTGCCCTTGCACGGGACGCAGACGGTGTGTGCCGAGAAGAGTTAGTTACCCCATTCATTAAGTTTGGGGATATGGTTAGATCAATTGAACGATGCCGCTTCGCATGATAATTTTTACTGTTATTATTATTGGAGAGCTTTCTTGCACGCGGGGACGTGGTAGTTGACACGGGACGAGAAGAGCCGAAATTCGACTCAGTATCCTGATTAGCACTTCCAACCGCGTTCTTTTTGATCTGCTGTACTGCATACTCCAATTCCTCTTCGATATCCGAATCGTCCTCTTCCTCACTCAACCCAGAGAGCGAATCATCATCGCTGACCCCGTTCTCATCATCATCATCATCGTCGTCGTCTTCACCATCTTCACCTTCTTCATCATCTGCATAGTCATCGCTACCGCCACCACCTTCATCATCGCCTTCTTCAGCAGCAACGTTGTAAGATCCTCCGTTGTTATTGTTGTTCACAATATGATCGTCCCGTTCGTATACAGTGGTTAATGTATCAGGCTCATCATCATCGGTATCTTGTAAAGTATTCAATGAAGTGTTGTTATACAAGTCGGTGTTGTCAGAATTTATAGACATACCTCTGGATCGCAAAGAAGAATAACCAACAGATGGTATAGTGGACGCGCGTCGCCTGTTGTTATTTTTGGTCCTTGCCTCCTCCCTCAATTGTGCCAATTCTTCATCTTCTTCCAGCGCAGGGGCGTTACTACCCCGCCTAAATGGAAAATGTTCGTATTCATTAAGATTGTCAGTAGGGATTGGCGGGGAATCAGGTCTCGCTTTTGAGAGGAGAGTAGTGGCCGCCCAGTTGAGCTGTTTGGGTCCGGTCTTGGTTATATACAACTGTGTGGGTCTGATGATACGTTCTCCAACTCCATCACAACATGATTCCAAATACGTTGCACGTAGATGACTTATCACGTAGTTCTGATCCTGCAATAGTGACATGAACCCGCCCACGTATGTAGTGATGTTCGATTTAAGGGTGTGTTGTGGGGGGAGGGGAGCTGTTGTAAACGTTGGACTGGCGGTGTAGTTTGTATACCGAAACTTACTGGCCAATCGGAGGAGCTTACCGACAGGGTTGGGAGAGAGCGAGGAAGGGAAAAAGTGGTGACAATTTTAGAGACTACACGGAGTATACACATCTGTAATATAATTTAAAATGGGTTCTGCTTACGTTATTTTCGGAAAGACCTTCCAACCACACCATGTTAGTATTGTTCTAGGCGGCGAGATGTTTGTATGGTTGCTAATTCGTTTAGATCTCTCTTATGACCCTTGGTGCCGTTGGCGCTGGTATTGCTGCCTTGAAGCTTCGCGGTGAAAAGCCAACTGCCCCACCAATTAACGCTGGTAGTGCTGACGAAGAGAAGTTTATCAAGTGAGTTGAGAAGTTTGGATTGCTCGAGAATTTTCCAGTTTCCTAACTAACGAAATTTTTTAAAGTGACTTTATCAAGCAGGCTGAATCTGCTGGAAGCGCTGACGCTGCTAAGAAGCATTAGTTAAAAAGGATGATAATTTTTGTAAAATGAATTATATATAGATGAATTGCAAAAATAGTTCTGTAAACAAACGAGCAACAAGCAACCAGAAAATGAACAAAGTGTGGACATCTAAACGTCTGTGTTAAAAACTTGTTAATTATTAAGAAATTATTTGAATAGAACACTTTCTGATAGTGGGTCAGCTTTGAGAACGTTTTCACGCTTCTTAATTCTTCGTTTGATCGCCGCGTCAGACCTTTCTTTGGCTGCCGAAGCTTGCTGGGCCTTGAGTTGCGCCCTGGCGAAATTAGGAGAAACAAACTCCTTGTTCTCATAAATCTTTGGACCACCGAACGAACCCTCAAGAATGGTAATTAAGGTCATAACAAATCTTGGTCCAATTTCGACCAATTCAAGTTCAGTTTGGCCATCTGCTTGTTTATGTTCATCAGTAGTAGTGGAAGATTCTGTGATTTGGTAGTTTCTGCACCATATTTTGTTATCAACAATGCTAAATGTGAGAACGTGGTCGACGAATGGTTTTGATTTTCTAGCTCTTGGTGGAACACCCATCGTATGTATTAACATTTCCTTGATCAACTTGTTGTGAGGGCTTTCATCAAATGTAGTGTCAAAAGAGAGAACTGGTCTAGATCCCTTCAAACAATTACCAGTGAAATTGAGTTCTTCCATTGTGTGCAGGTTTTGTAAGTGAAATTTAGCGGTTGGTCCATTTGGAGCTTTGGAAATCCAAAGATAAAGATCAGTGTGTTTCCTGGCCTCAAAGTAAAAGATATTGTTACAATTGTACAAATCAGCAATTTCGTTCAAATTGGATACTTGAGACTTGGTGTCGAACTTGGATTCTTTCCGAGCATGTGGCATCATGTTACCCAAGTCGTTGATAAGGTGTCGGTGTCGAGCATTTACACCTCTCGAGGATATTAATAAGACTCTTTGACGGTTTTTGAAAGTGGGTTTATTTTCAGAAGAGTCATTCTGTTGTACCTTACTGTCTTTAGAAAGTGCTTTATAGACAGAAGACATTTTTACGTTTGGCTGTTAGCTGGGTGTTTGATGAAATTTTAAGTGAAAAATTTCGATAAGAAAAAAAAAAAAAAAAAAAAAAAAAAAAAAAAAAAAAAAAAAAAAAAAAAAAAAAAA
>JAJLUR010000090.1:0-29571 GCA_030674225.1 Blastobotrys terrestris | reverse complement strand
CGGGTGGATACAAACAGGCGCAAACCAAGATCAACAAGGAATTGAAAAAGAGTCCTGATAATGCGTACTATTTAGCCCTTTCGGGGTATGTCTTCCTAAAACAGAATAAGACAGATCAGGCGACAGAATTGGCAGTAAAGGTAGCCAATTCAGGTCCCACAAATATACATGTTTTGGGACTGTTGGTACAAATCTTCACGTCTCTCGATCTGTTGGATGATTGCAATTCTATGTTTGAATCAGCCAACCGAAGGGCGCCTAACAACACCGATATTGTGGACATGTGGTTCGAGACTATGGTAGAGGCAGGCCATATCAAGGGTCTTCAGAAATCGTCCATGGTCCAGCAAAAAGTTTCAGGCAGACGAGATGCTTCTCTTCGTGCTGTCTTTCATATGTATTTGGCACATGCCGGAGCCTCTGAATCTGAAAAGAAGCTCTATCCTATGCTGGCCAATAGAATTTTAGAAAAAGTCTTGCCGTTGCAGAATGTTCAAGAGGTGTATGTCAATGCACTGGCATTGAAGATGCAGCCATCTAAAGATAAATTGATTGAATACCTTAGGTCTGACGAAGTGAAGAGATTCGGCAGTTTAGACTTATCTTTGATGCTATTGGATACACTAAGAGAAGCCAACGATTTCGAAGGTTTGTATAACGAATGCTACGCGGAATTGGAGCATTCGGGCGGCGAAAACTGGATTCATTGGACCAACCTCAACCGAGCAACGAAAGAATTGGGGTGCTATCCAAAGACGTTGGAGTTTATCAAAAAACAACCCGCCACAAGAAACTCCTACCTAGCCAGGATAGACTTGTGCTCGCTAGAAAACGATTATTCTGCTATGACTGAAGCAATGAAGGAATATTTCCAAGTCTATGGATCCAAGCGGTGTGCAATCGAAGATCTTACAAGATATGTCTCACTGGATGGCTTTGATAAAAAGAAATGGATATCCTGGTTAGATTCTGTGGCGGGAGAACCGCAAAAGAACCAAATATCAACTGCCACATGGAGTGTGAATATAGAGCGATTCAAATTTATGATTGAGCCTGATCCATCGACCACCGTGGAGCGTAATATCACCAATTATCAAAGCTTCCAAGGTCTTATCAAAGACAAGGATCCAAAAGATTATCATACTGCAGACGATTTCTTGCTGATAGCTGCGTGCCAACTACTAAGAAACCAACATCATTCCCACTCCTTGGAAAAAGCTGCAATTTTGTTAGAAGTTGCTGTTAGGTCGGATCGGCACCAATTTCATGTACGTTTATGGCTTGTCAGAATTTATGTGCTCCTGGGGGCGTTCACAAGAGCCCAGAGCCATTTTAAGGAATTATCCATAAAGATGATTCAGATGGAGACCCTATCATACTCCCTTGCAACGAGAGTTTCCACGATTTTCCCTAATGCACGATTCTTGAGTGAGCACGATGATATTTATCAACAGAGTGATGAAATATCGCAGTACATTGAGTATGGCTATCGTCAAGGTGCCTACACGCAAATTGAAGGGTTTATGGACTTGAATCGGAAATTCAAGCTCAGTTTGAATAGGAAGCTTTTGGACATTGAAAAAATCCGAGTGGAACGGTTGTTCACAGATAAGGCAAATAGCCAATCTATGGAGAAGGATATTCTCCATTACGAAGACAATAGAGACTTTACATCCATGTGGAATAGTGAACTGGACACCAACCCAAAGCTATCAGATATGTTGACCATTGGACCGATTCAGACGTCCAACTGGGCTAGAGTTTATCAATTGCGGGAAAAAATAATCCGAAGATTAGTCTCAGGGGACTCCAAGGAAGTTGTCGCACTGCACACCGAAATGAAAAATGTGGTTGCGGAGTCTAGATCTGAGTTTACGGAGGAAGAACTTTGGGCTCTGGATACCATGAATATTCTAGTAGCACATTCGACGAAAAAGGAATCTGCTGCTGCTTATGAACAATTAGAGAGCCAGTTGATATCTTCACTTGAGTTGACCAATCCTCCAGCTTTAAGGTGGAATTGGCTACACAGGGCTTTCACGATTTTAGAGTCACTCAGCGTCGTACATGGCTACCTGATTAGGTTGAAAACTTCTAGAAACCAAGTCAAGTCGAATATTGAGGCAGGAGAGACTCTTCGATCGAATATAGAGAAAAGGGCCAAAGAGATCAAGGGTCAAGCATTAGACATCAAGAACGAACGAAATAAGCGAGCTAGAAAGGTCATAGACGAGTTGTCTCCTTGGGCTGAAGAACGAAATATCTCATCTTCAATTGTAGAGGATGTAATCGACAGCATATTCTCCAGTCAGGATAAAACGTTGACCGGGTTGCGTAGTGTAACAATGTGAGAAGATATTTCCTTTAATATATTTACAATGATAACATTCGTTCCAATTCGTTATTAGTTATTAATAATTTTCAGTCATCTTGATAAGATTATGCGCCTCCTTCGTTCCGGTTGCTACTAAATATTTGATTTTCATCGGATCTGTTTCGTTTCTATGTCGCTCAAATTCAGATCTTGCCCATTCGAGCATTTCCTTTCTCGCATGCGGATTGGGTATTTCTTCAGAATAAGGGAACCGTTAGTTTTATTTTCCTTTTATCCGAGAAGGCTGACTAATTATCACTTACGATAGCTGGCTCTCACAATATACCTCCACAACAGCTTTGACTTTGCAGTTTCAAGAAACTAAAATGGATATTAGAAAGAAACATACCGGTAAAGCATAATGAAAAAAACGTACGTATTCTAAGCTGAAAGTGGGATTCCCTCTTTTCCTAGCTGCGCCGTAAGCTCGCTTGAATATTAGCATGGCTAATTATTAGGAGTTGTTAATGACGAGGTGAAGTTTGGGAGCGATATAGGGCCGGTAGCACAAAAATTGAAATCAGAGGACGTTAAGACATGCATATATACAACGGGAGTGAAAAATTCCTTTTAGATATGCGTGAGTATATTATATTTACAGCTCCAAGGATATACGTATATACATTATCTCTTGACCCACGTGTAGGATTTTCTGGCCTTTGGCTTGCCAGGCTTCTTTCTTTCCTTCATTCTAGGATCTCTCTGGATTACGCCGGCTCTTGATAATCTGGTCAGTAATAGTGGGTTGTGAATAACTAGTGTCTTTGCAATTCCATGGGCGATAGCCCCAGATTGACCGGAAAGACCACCCCCTTGAACGGTTGCAAAGATGTTGTATTTGTTTTCCGAATCAACGACAGAAAGCGGGTACATGATTTTCTTTCTATCGGCTAACCGAGGGAAATATTCGTTTAATGGCCTACCGTTGACCAGAATTTGCCCGGAAATGCTTTCAGAGCTCTTGACGGTCTGAACACGGGCGGAAGCGGTCTTTCGTCTTCCCACAGCAATCGCTCTTCCAATGCGATCCAAGGTTGGATAGGACTTTTCCGTCCAGGTGTCGGATTTTCTTTTGGTGAAGGGAGCTAAGGCGTCTCTAACTTCCGATGGCATTAGTTGGGGATCTATAGTTGATAGCGAGTTTAATTGCCGTAAAAGACTCTTGTAGTATTTTGGTTTAAAATGAACTCCTCCAAGCATGGACTTGTACTCGTCCTGGGTAACCCAGGTGGTTCTGTTATCAACCTGGTCCCGAGGAATCGTTGGAAGGTTGATAAATTTTAAAGAAAGATCATTAAGTTCTCTGATGATTTCTTCATGGGGCGGGTTGGCCATGAAAAAGGATCGATCCTTCGGAACCACCCGAAGTCGGTCCAACTCCGGAGATCTGTGTCGTTGGTCATTGTACTGCACCATATTCTTTTCGTGTGCTTCGTGGGAGCTGGAGCGGTCTCTAATCCCATTGTACTCTTCGTATTCCTTAACAACGCTTTCTAGTTTGTTGGTGATTTGCTCCCTGAAGAAGGAATTTCCTGAGGAAGATGAGGAAGAGTATAGACGACTAGTGAGAACAGCCCGAGAATTGAAGCTATTCCTAGCTAGACATCTTAGTGGTTTGAACAAGCTCATTGGAGGTTGTATCGTTTTTTTTTTTGAAAGGGCGAAAATTTCAAACTTTCTCCAGTCTACCGTGTTGTGGGGATGGTGACACCCATAGATTTTTGTCCCACCAGCGACTAGCCGGCCGGGTAACTAGAATATATAATTATACCAGTCAGGTTCATTCAAACTGTGTGAATTAAAAACGTCCACTAGGAGTCTAGACAGTATATAGTATAGTGTAGCATATATAGTATAACGTATAAATAGTTAAATGTCCTAGTAGCCGGCTGCATGCCCTTGCTTTCTCCAATAGTCAGAGACGGCGTGGATGAGGCCATTGGTGGAGTTTCTATAAATCCCGTTCATGGCGGTTTTGGGCTCTATAAACGTGATGTTGTGACCACGGTCCTTCAACGAGTCGACAGTGTCATTGGGCACCAGATGTTCAAGATAGACTTCATTAGGGAGTAATTGATGGTGAATACGGGGGTATGAAATCACTTCAAGGAATGGGATGTTGTACCGAAGTTTCCGTAGGATGGCCTGGAACACAGAGGTGGTAATTCTTGAACCACCTGCGCAACCAATGATTATTTCTGGTTTGTTAGTATCTTTGTCTGAGACGATTGTGGGCACCATGGATGAAAGTGGTCGCTTGAAAGGTTCAATGTAGTTGTACACACTTGGCCGCAGGTCGAACCAATTTGAAGTATTTGGCAATGAAAAGTCGTCCATTTCAGAATTCAAAATAATCCCAGTTACAGGGTCTGCAACTTGAGCGCCGAAAATCAGATTCACCGTTGTCGTCATTGAAACGGCCATTCCATTTTTATCCAACACTGAGAAATGTGCGGTTCCGTGGTCTGCATTGTTTTCATACAGAGGGTCGTAATAATCCCAATCATGGGTCTTGTCGTCGGTAATATTGCTTCGCACCTGATCAGCCCATTCTTTAGAAATCATCTTGTTAATCTGTCCCTTGTCCGCATTATTGTCACCGAGATATGATCGTTGCGAGCCCATGAATTTCATTGACTCGATTATTCGATGAGTATCCAACCCCGCAAAATCGTGAATGTCGTCCATATCTTCGTCGCCAAAGCCATCAATCAAGTTCAGACCAAAGACGAGAGCCGGCCCACTGGACGGGTTGCCTGGAGTGAGCACCTGACGTCCCATAAACTCGCCCTCAACAGGATCTGAGACTTCCACGTGGAATCTGGCAAAATCTTCTGCTGAGAGTATTCCACCGCGGTTTTGGGCCGCCGTGGCCAACGCTGGGGCTATTGGTCCTTGTGGGTCGTAAAAAATGGCCGATGAGCCATTCTTCGCGACCAATTCCAGCGTTTCGGCCAAACGCACACGTCGCACAATGTCTCCTTCTGTGACAAGAGTATGATCTTGTTTGATATAGGGATACCATTCTTCTGGATAGCCCAGCAACGACTGCTTTGCAAAGAGCACAGCATACTGCAGGGCCAACGAGACTTTGAATCCTTCTCGACCGAGTTTAATGACCGGTTCGAATAATTCCGCCCAGCTGAATACCCCGCTGCTATAGCGCTTGTACGCTTCTTCCAGGCCAGCAAGCTCACCTGGGATAGCTGCCGCCAGCCCTCCCAGTTGCGCCTTCATTGGATCATCATCAAACATGTGTTTGTGAGCGCCGCTAGGGGCCATTTCACGGAAATTCAGATACTTTGAGTCGCCGTGTTCGTCTCGAACTAGCATAAATCCTCCGCCTCCAATTCCCGAGGAGAATCCGTTCACCGTTCCTATGCATAGCGCAACGGTAATTGCTGAATCTACAGCCGAGCCGCCCCGACGGAGAATGTCGACACCCATTTCCGAGCATATAGGCACATCGGATGCTACAGCCCCATTGACAGCTGTGATGAGATGGTCCTCAGACGGATGGAGCTGAGGGCTCCGAAACGGGAGATGCGGGTCCAAGTCGGGCTTCTTCACGGCAAGGACATTGTCCTCTTTGAACACAGCAGTTTGAGGCAAGGTGTAGAGTCCAACCAGGCAGAATAACGCTAATGATACTGCGAGTTGGATTCTGTACGCCATGGTTGTGTCTGTATGTGTGTGCGGAGTAAGAGAGAGAGGGGTCTAGAGTTATTTATGGGGGGATGTCGCGGGAACTGCAGCTGGGTGTCGGAAGCGAACCCCCGAGATCGATAAGGCAAAATCAAAGTGACTGATAGGAGCTGGGGTGACAAAACCGTTTTCGCTACTATTGGAGAAGAAGAGGCAAAATTCTATAAATAAAAAGACATCTAAGTATCGTCATTATCGTCACTACCGTCGTCGTCATCACGACTAACACCTTGCAATTGGCCGATGAAATCGTTCATAACATCATTGAGACCGTCATTCCGCCGACACATCATCAGGACGTCGTCAACGGAGATGGTTTTCCTCCTGGCATGGCTACATGATATTAGACAGACAAGTCCACACATGACGTTGGCTTCCACCTACCGAGCAAACGATTCCAGGTCGCTTCCCAATGAAAACAGCTGGTCCAACACCAGCTGGCACAGCGAATGGGTGAACTGCGGCGTCGCGTCAATGCCCAGCTTATAACATTCCTGATCCACGATTTCGGACACAGCGGTCCACACACCCGACTTTAGCACCTGAAACCAAGCGTTAGCGTCCTATCCCATCATCGCACCAGCCCTCTCCGCTTACCTCCAGCGACTCCCTCTCTGACATTTTCGTTGGACACCGCTCCATTCTGCAGCTGTGCAACACAGACCCGCGTTTTTTTGTGTTTTTTTTTACCCATCAACCGGATCGGGTCGGTGCTCCGATCGGCAATTAACTTCCTGACCAATGCCACGATAGTACCCTGGCCTTCGCGAGCGGTGTTTCCTTTCTTTCTAGAAAAGCAGTAGCAGCATAAAAGTACAAAATAATTAGGCTCCTAGAGCTACCTTAATTTTTTTTTTTTTTTTTTTTTATTTCAAGAGAAAGAAATGCAGCTGAGACGCGCCGGATTCGGTCTGAGAATTGGGTTAAAAGCCGCACGGGTTAGGGTTTTACTGAGTAGTTGGGAGCAGGCTAGAGCCATACATAGCTAGGAGGAGTGTAAAAAGGCGAGGTGAAATTTTTAGCACCACGCGAAAACGGCAGCAGCAAAAAAAATGGCCCCGAAGTTCATCATCGAGCACATGGAAGAGGGTTTCTCAGACTGGGTGAAGCTGGAATACGTGCAAATCGCCAAGGATGTGGGGAGCGAGAATCTGTGGCTGAGCTCGGTGCCGGAGAACGCCCAAATTCCGGAGGAGTTTGTGCAAGCCGGTATTCAATATACACACAAAGACATCTTGGAGTTTGGAGAGGTTGAAACATCGTTCGAAAAAGCTAAAGTGTGTCTGTTAGATCCATCGGCAGCACAGGAATTCCAGCCATCGGATGATTCCAAGTTTGACTACTTTCTCTTCGGGGGGATCCTCGGGGACCATCCTCCACGGGATCGAACCGGTGAGCTCCGCAGTAAGGGCTTCGAGGGCCGTCATCTGGGCAAGACACAGATGACGACCGACACTGCGGTACGGGTGACAAAGCTTGTTGCGGACAAGCAGATTCCCCTGGATGGGATTGACTACGTCGACTTCCCGGAGCTCAAGTTCAACCGGAACGAGTCGACGGAGATGCCATTCAGATACGTCAAAGACCACAACGGCAAGCCCATAATGCCCGAGGTAAGTGAAATTATATGTTTTGTTGTGTTGTGTTGTAAAACGCTAATGGCCGTGTTAGGGAATGTTTAATCTTATCAAGGAGGACTCAAAGAAGTCCCTAGACGACTTGCTATAGACAGTATAATTTTTTTTTTCGTTTCTTTTTTTCTCCCATTGTTAGCATGCACGGTTGTATCAAGTAATGCTCGCTTCTAGAACATGCACATCCCATGCGGATCAGCGGGGATCGACAGGTCTTATCTCTTACTGGGGCAACCGGTCCGTCCGGTAAATCGGGCAAACCGTTAAGGGAATTCTTTCTTTTTTTATTTTTATTTTTTTCTTTTTTTTTCTTTTTTTTCTTTTTTTTTGGCTGAACTGTGATACTGCTGATATAACGCCCGATGGGAGGGTGGTAGGAGGTTTTGCTCATAGCGGGGTGCACTGCGGTGTGTTTAGTGATGTGTTGTATAATGCTCTTTGTTTTCCTGTGACTATTATTTATTATTTCAATGTTTTAGCCAGAAAAAGAAAACAATACTATTGGGCCCGCGACGATCGTTGTTTCCGCTTCAAACAGTTTCCACCTGCCTCATTGGGAAGTGTTTGAGAACTGTGGAAAGACAAGCAAAGACCTCAAACTGGGCAAAAATTCATTTATGCTGGATATATGTGCAAGGGCTCAGCGCAGTAATAATGTGTGTCAACATATAGAGATTTTTTTTTTTTTTTTACACACACGCTCTTTAGAGGAAAAACTAAACCTACTTCGATCAAAAACAAGGTTAAACTTCTACATATTTTTTTTCTTTTGCCTTCCACTTCCCGGATCCCTCTCTGCGTGTGCTGTGTTTGAGAGTCTCATTGCTCTGATTCCTTTTTTTTTTTTTTTTTTTTTTACACCCTCCACCAGCACCCTCTTTTTTTTTTTTTAATACCGTTTTTATTGCACATTCCCGCCCTTCCTCTTCGTCCTTTCCCCCTTCGCCATCCTACAATGTTCATCAATCAGGGTCTCCCTACTCCAGGCCTGTTGGACACCTCTTCCGGCTTCATCAACAAACATCAGGATCACCACCACCACCACCACCACCAAAATGCAAGCCCGAATCAAGAAACAACCGTCAAAGTAGTCGAAATGAGCAAAATCCACTCCCAGACCCCTCATGACGACTACTTGATCAACGATGCGTTGAAGGTGCTGCTATCCGAAAACTCCCCCTGTTCATTTGACCCCCATAGAGACGCCATTCTTAGAATAGTGTCCATCTGCTCGTCTTCAGACACTGCATATCAGGTTGTTGTCCCCAAACTGCTAGATTATTACTACAAACAAAACTCTGACGTTAGCGCTCAAGTCACCCACATCATACCCCCTCACAAAAGATCAATCATGCTCAACACAATGGACCGGTTCAATATTGGCGATGCCAGCAGTAGTAGCAGTAGTCACAATGTCAGCAATGGTGCGGGTGGCGTTGCGAACGGTGACGGAGTGGACCACTCTCGTCATCATGAAGACTACTTCACACAGCCTCAGCTTCATCGTTCCAGATCGTTGTATTCCAAACCGGTGTCCTCCGTCGCTAGTAGCGCTGCTGCTGCTGCTACCCGCTTCCCGCATTCCTATCTCACATCGGATGCTTTGAAACTAGAAGAAATCATTACGTCACCTCCGTTGTCGCCCTCGTTCTCCGATAGCTCGTCGTCTTATTACAATAACAGGAAACGCTCCTCAGTCTCGTCCACCTGCTCGACCCTATCCATACCCACAACTCACCGTGACGATGACGAGACAACCCATTATGAAGGAGACGAAGAACAGCAGCAACAGATAGAAGACGAAAATCTGCTGGCCCGATATCAAAACAAGATTTATAACAATTTTGCCCTCGTCTCTCGCCCGGAAATGGATGTAGCTGCGCTTCCTCCATTTTCTGTCCATTTTGCATTAAACATCCATCCGTTACCAACCCACACCCTGCCCTCCTTCGTTTCGCTAGTCAAGACCCAGCTGAGCGAGCTCTCCAAAGGCGGAATTATGCTAATCTGTTATCCTACTTCGAAACAATTGTATGATAGCCACGTACTGCCGTGTCTAGATCTGGCTCTGCATCAAATGTTAGCATTAAACATGATTTCCACTCAAGCATGTGAAGAAATCTCTACTCCTCCGGACACAAACCTGATTCCATCCTTCGAGTCACAGAAGGCAATTCTCTCTGGCGTCGAAAACGCTGAGATTCTGTATTCCAAGGAAGTGACCGACTATGCTTGTTACGACTGGGGGTACAGATGGCTCAATGAAGAGGTGGAATGGCTCAAGGCTGCTCTAATGAATGCTGGTCTTTATTCGTCGCAGACCTTGTTTAACCTAATTCAAAGCATGACCAAAAGTAAACAGTGGTCTACTGGCGGCTTATGTGATGTCAGTGTGTTTGTGATCCGAAAGAATTATTGATAAAACAAAAAAAAAAAAAAAAAGAATAATAATAATAAAGACACAACAAGAAATAATGATCTTAAGTTATATATTTTAATCATGATATTTATTTATTTATTTATTTTACTGCATTTCTTTTTTGGTCGCGATAAAGTCTATCCAATATAAAGTGAGCCACATCTTCGTTTTCAAAATACGACATGTGAGATGCCAATGCAGCGATAATAGAAATGTCCAAGACACCTTCCTGCAAAGCGTAATCAATCCTCTTAGTAGCATTGAGCTGGGCTAGTTTATGCTTGATATCGTCCTTGACTTCTTTAATTTCTTCCTTTTTCTGCCGGGTCTGATCGTCATCTTCGTCTTGGACTTCCTCGTCTAAATTTGGCTTCGGATTGCGCTCCTGTTCTTCCTCATCCATGATATCTCTTGCAGTCTTTCGAAATAGATCTTGGACTACAAATTCGGTTTTGGACGAAAAGGTCGACGTAAAGTTGTTCCAAACCGTGGTTGCGTTAGTAGAGATTTTCGATCCTAGATCACTCAATTCCTGAATCTGCGAAGTCAGCCCACCACGTGTATAAGGAACTTTCTCCGGTGAAACCAGTGCGGCCTTTCGGTCAACTAACGGCTCCACTCGATATGCCACAGGATCGCAAGGATGGAAAACGTTGTAAAAAGAACCCTCAAGACCTAAAGTGTTTGCATCTATTTTCCTGTTATTGATAAGCTCGAATAAGCCCAATGGGGACCCTAACGCGAAATAATCGGTAACTGGCAAATCCAGTGGGTATTCTTTTTGGTTCGCGAGGATGTCAAAACAGATGGCCGACCCCAATGAGTGACCGACAAGAGAGATTTTAGGATTCTTGGCAAACCCTTCATTTCTCCGACTGAATTCCCTGATAATTGTGTTGAGCTTTTCGGTGACTGTGGACAAGATTTCTTGTTTATAACGGTCCTGTTTGTACAACAAGACGTCGAGGATAACGTCACCAACGATATTCCGTAACACTGTTACACCATCAACGTTAACATCCTCCAAGGTAACGTCGGCTTTATTCTTCCGGTCGCTTTCAGTCATACCAAACTGTATGTTATGTCTCCAGAGCACTGGCAACACCTGGACCCTGCTATTTTCCTTATATGATTTTTCCTTTTCATTCTTCAAGTCCACGCTTGGGTGAAGAGCTGATTGCAGCTCAACGGACTGACCGTAGATTTGTTTCATTTTCGATCGGAGCATGTTAATGTCGTGCACAAAGTTCACTGACTCTATCTTTGTTGCCAGCTTTTGTCCGATACCGTGTACACAGAGGACCAAATGGTCCACGTCTCGACCGCAATCCCATTGGTTGAGCAAATTGGTGTTGTAGTCATGTTCCATTTGATGCTCTAATCTCTTTTCTTGATGAGCAGTCGAAACAGAGAATAGGTTTCTGAACTTTGCCTCGATTGCATGGTTGTCACTGTTGCCCTCGGGGTGGTCGCCGCTATTACTTTCTTTCTTTGGTCTATCTTCCTTTTTTTCTTCGTAATATCCTCTGACCAGCTTCACGTCTCCCAGGGAAGTGATTTTCTGTAAAAGCTCTTCCGACTTGATAAATGCGACCCCAGGATCTTTGGAGAACCGGATCTTAGCGGAAAATTTCTCCAAGTCATGCGAAACACCGTCTTTGCTTGTCTTTTCGTCCGCACCGGCATTCAAGCGATACAGCGATTCGATCTCGCTGGCCATGGCTTCGTCCACAGGGAACAATTTTTTGCCCGGTTGGTCGTAGAACCAGAGTCCTCGACGGATCTCATAAGTTGGACCATCCCAATAAACAGGGCTCATCTCGCGCTCTTTTAACAGGCATTGGAAAAGGCCATCCTCCTTCACACTGACCTCATTATGCTTACCGGACAAAAAGACCTTTTCGATTCGATCAGACTCATCTGCAGAGAATGGCACATATTTCTCTGCGCTCTTTTCCGGCTGGTAGTGCAGGTATTCTGGCTTCCGTTTCGGTATATCTGTGGCGTAAAACCATCGAGTCCGCGACGATGTGGATTGGAAACGTCTTAATTGTACCAGTGCGCAGCGGCCCCGGGGGGGAAATACAACGCCCATCCGCATTGTGTCTTGACCGTATCCGTTCTCTTCTCTTGTGTCCCGTCGATTTTAAATAACCTTAGCCAACTGTGCGGCTGGCTATCACAAGCTGCTGCTGTAACGCGCGCGCGCACGAGGTCTATCTCCGATCCGGAGGCTTCGAATTCGTCCAGTGCTTTCTCTGGAAGGAAGGCCGCGTGCAAGGAGGGGTGTGTGTGTGCCTCCGGCGGCTTCTTTTTTCTCCGAAAAGAAGCAAAAAAGGTAGCTCTGCGAGGCTGTCACCAGTACTAGTGCCGCCCGCAGGGCACACGCACGGGTCCGTGTAGCCTCCGGCGGCTTCTTTTTTCTCCGAAAAGAAGCAAAAAAGGTAGCTCTGCGAGGCAATTGCTCTGCGAGGCTGTCACCAGTACTAGTGCTTTTGCTTCTTTTCTAGAAAAGAAGGCCGCCCGCAGGGCACACGCACGGATCCGTGTAGCCTCCGGCGGCTTCTTTTTTCTCCGAAAAGAAGCAAAAAAGGTAGCTCTGCGAGGCAATTGCGGTGAATTAGCTCTGCGAGGCAATTCCAGTGCTTTTGCTTCTTTTCTAGAAAAGAAGGCCGCCCGCAGGGCCCACACACGGGTCCACGTAGCCTCCGGCGGCTTCTTTTTTCTCCGAAAAGAAGCAAAAAAGGTAGCTCTGCGAGGCAATTGCGGTGAATTTGATTCTTTTTCTGGAAAAGAAGGGTGACCACTCCGCAATACCTAGATCGGGGTGGTAGACCTAGTGTCTTCGGGATCATTTTATTGTAGAAAAGGGATGGGGGGTTCATTGGCAGGATATGCCTGAGCGCAGCGACGGCACTTCTTCCCCTTCAACCGCAATTGAGCCCAGCATTGTACTATGATGGATGCCCGAAGACAGGCTGTTAGTTGTGTGCTGCAGGGACTGAAGCTGTCTCTAAGGGCTAACAAGAAGCCACAAAAAAAAAAAAAAAGAACGGGAAATTGGTCTCGAGATCCCTTTTATATTCAAAATTAGAGGCTGAGAAATTAAAAAGAGCGGAGGAGCTTCCTAAATAATTTTTTTTTTCCTAAAACAGTAACTGGGAGTAGTATCTCCGCGGCGTAACTACTTTCCTGTCTCCGAACCCTCCGACCATACGACGGCCTCATGTAATCTAGCCCGGGACAGAAGCAAAAAAAAGTGGCTCTGCGAGATCCGTGGAGAGCTTTCATTGCGTCTCTAATTTTGCCGGACGAAAAGCCGGTTCCCGACTTCTCCCGATCACTCAAATCTCGGTAACGATCGTCAGCCGTGCAACGGCTAAAAAAAATAATGGATTAAAACTACATGCTTTGGGAAACTCGTTTTTATGATCTGTTTATAATAAAATTAATGATACCGTGAGTGTGTATGTGCAAGAGATGCGTGCGTCGCGAGGTTTATTCTTCAACGGTGATGTCAGGAACAGTCAGCCTTAGCCGATGGCTCGACGGCAATTTGGGAATGACCGAAAAGACGCAAGCGGCGCAGTTGATAATAAACATTTGCAGGTCGTAATGAGTATAATGGGTCGAGATCAGAAACAGCCCTATTGGCACTCCCAACAGGAACTTCTTTGCCGGCGTGTACTGATCACCGTCGTCGATTTGTTCCCACATTGTGAGTGAGTCGTAAGCGCCGGCGTTGAATTCGAATGGAATACCAGTGACGTAATGGAACATGACATAGGATCCGATCACGTACGTGAGGTTAGTCAAGGTCCAGCTCAATTCCTGGTTGACACCTGGGAGACTGTCGTAAACTAGCTTCATCAAAACAATAAGCACGATATGCACAATCCATGCTCCTATACGATTAGTTATGGTTAGCACTCACCAAAAAAAAAAAAAAAAAGGCAGAAAAAGACGATGCCGCCAAGAAGAAAGACTTACCCTTGTTGTTGACCCAATTTGCATTCAAATTTGGCAACGACGATTGATCGCTCTGCTCCTCAATAGTCTCCGGCTCTAGATGGGAGATTATGCTGCTCGACCTTCGACGGTTCCCCCCACCAGGTGACAGCGACATCCGTCGAGTCTTCTTCTCCTCTACCTGCTCACTACCCGAACTGCTACTGATAGCCATCCTCTGTGTCCTTTGTTCCTCTTTTCTTTCCTTTTCTCTTTTTTTTTTTTGTCTGCGTGCGACCGTGGGTGTGTCTGTAGTGTATGTGTGTGTGTGTTTATACTAGAGTATATTGGTCTTATTTTTTTTTTTCCTCTTTTTCCACTCACTTCACCCCGACGATGCTAAACTTCTTTTACTTATATTAACGCGCACAATGCGCGTTGGGCTTTTAGCTAACTACGCCACCCAGACAGGTCTGACTGTCACTTCCAAAAACAGGAAGGGGCTCACGTGGCCATGAGGTCATATGAGCAGCAACGGAGCCGGCACGTGATGCCGTGAAAGCTGACCACGGGTGGTGCGATTAATTCAGCTGGGGCATATATGGTGCCACTGAGAATAGCGTGCGGACTCAATTGTAAGTGGTATGGGATACCTCGTCCGATGCCGGTGCTTCTAATTTCTTTGGCCGTTCGCAGGGCACACACACGGGTCCGTGTAGCCTCCGGTGGCTTCTTTTTTCTCCGAAAAGAAGCAAAAAAGGTAGCTCTGCGAGGCAATTCTAGTGCTTTTGCTTCTTTTCTAGAAAAGAAGGCCGCCCGCAGGGCATTACACGACCCGTGTAGCCTCCGGCGGCTTCTTTTTTCTCCGAAAAGAAGCAAAAAAGGTAGCTCTGCGAGGCAATTCCAGTGCTTTTGCTTCTTTTCTAGAAAAGAAGGCCGCCCGCAGGGCATTACACGGTCCGTGTAGCCTCTAGCTCTGCGAGGCTTAACCAGTGCTTTTGCTTCTTTTCCAGAAAAGAAGGCCGCCCGCAGGGCATTACACGGCCTGTGTAGCCTCCGGCGGCTTCTTTTTTCTCCGAAAAGAAGCAAAAAAGGTAGCTCTGCGAGGCTTAACCAGTGCTTTTGCTTCTTTTCTAGAAAAGAAGGCCGCCCGCAGGGCATTACACGGCCCACGTAGCGTTCGCTTCCAGCAGAGAATCCCGCCGCTACGCTCTGGCCCCACACAAACGTCGTTTCAGCCGCAGTGTTGTGCGGCAACGCAACTAAACGCGTGCAGACCGTTGGGACCAAACCTAAACAGAGCTGTAGTAGAGTACGATAAAGTTTGTGTTTTAAAAGGTACCGCAGCAGCCATGGCTAAACGAAGTAGATTAAAGCAAAAGGGGTCCGACTCGAGTATCGGCTCGTCGAGCTCGGACGATCCCATATTGCTGCTGACGCCGACGCCATTGAAATACAAGAAAACAGTCCGTGGATTGTTGAGACGGGACTTCAGTCTGCCGTCCAGCCCTCGGATGCACGTGTTGGATATCGACGACGAACCTTCTGTGTCTGCCACCAGCAGCTTTTCGCCGCGACAGGAGCCCCCCGGGCCGCTCTCGACCCCTGGTACGAGCGTCGAGCCCATGGATAAAAATGATGATGACCCCCCTGGGTATGCATTCGACCCGGACACCGGTGACAGGGAAAATGACAGTGTTATGAATTTTGCAGACGACTATGACGACGGTGATGACTACGCTAATGATTATGATAATGAGAATAACGACCACTATGGAGCTTCGGGTCGCGATGGGACCAACGGTAACCAAGGCTATGTCCACCACGGGTCGCTGCTCTCGCCCGCTCCCATTTCATCGCCGTTCATGGCACTCTCCAAGTCGAGTCGGCTAGCCCTGCTCAGACACTCCGTGGAGCGGGTCAAGAGACGGTCCGCAGCAGCGTCGCCTTCGCCCAGTCCGCTCTATTTCAGCAGCATTCATCCCTCTCTATTCACTGCACCTACACCGTTAAAACGCAACGATGACAGCAGCGACTCCACCCCACAGAGGAAGAAAAGAAGGCGAAAACCCTCGGACTTTCTGCCTCCCAACCCCCAGCGTGCAAAGTGGACCCCTTCACATTGGACTAGACTGACGGAAATGGTTGTACCTCTGCACATAACTGACCGGAATGCGCTGCCTGCCCTTCCCTCTGAGGTGTTCGACACATTCTACCCCTTCCCACGGAAGGAGATCCAAGGACGTGCGTTGGCTGTCGTTCGCCACCATGCCAAACTACCTCACTAACCCCATAGCCATCTCACGTATTTAAATAATCCTCCACGACTCTTATGATCATTTCTTTTGTATCCATTGTCTGGTCCAATCGCCGCGTCCATGTCAATATTCCTCTCTTGAAGGTATTTTTCCAACTTTTTGGTCGCCCGGCCGGGCTCTGCTTGGTACGATTCTGACGCATTCTTCTGATGCTCGCTCTTCTCCAATCGATCCATCATTCCCCGGACGCGTTCAATCTCGAGCTCGATCTTTCGCAGTTCCCGATGCTTCATCAAGATTTCAGTGTCAAACTGTGTCGAGATGATGTGTTGCAGCGTGCTCCGTCGTTTCGCATTATTTCCACCATCCTTCAGCTCCTTCTTGCGTTTCATCGTCCTTATGGCTTCTCCCCACTTATTGTTATTGTGCTCGTTACACTGCTAAACTTATTCGGCGTTGCTGCACAAAAAACTATCTAGCGGCGGTCGTCGGCCCGAGCTCTCTCTCTCTCTTTTTTTTTTTTTGGAGGCTAGCTTTGCGGCGAACGTGTTTCTGTAAATTTGCATATCGTCGAGTTGCTCTAATTGATGGGGAAAAAAAGAAAAAAGACTGCTCTGTATGATCTGACTAGCGGGCAAATGCGCTCATCTTTCTCCCTTTATCTGGTGCAGACCAAAATCCACCCGTAGTGTGTGATATGTGCCATATCCCGGACCCTGTCGCTTCTCCGCAGCAATACAGGGTGGCGGAATAGATAACTGCTGTTCCCACCTCTCTCAGTTTATTTTGAAAACACATAAATCCTCTTCTCCGCAGCTGTGTATGTCGATTATGCGTACCCGGGGCCAATCAATAACAAATTTCGGACTCCGAGTGGAACTGCTCTTCCAAGGAACTGCGGAGATTGCGGAGATTGCCAAGATTTACTCTATTCCAGGAACACTCCGCCCCGCCCGCCTATTGTACGGTTTTACCGCCTGTAACGCTTTATGCATAGATGCAGCTGCACCCGTGGGGCCATAGCTAATTAATGTTGGTTGTGCGTGCAGATGGCCCTTTACCATATCCCGCTCAAATCACGACATTTCCTAGTTGCCTATAAATACCCCCTCAACTGCACCTTTCTTGAAAAAAAAAAAAAAAAAATTTAAATAAATAAATAAACTTGAGAAAAAGAAGCGCAATAAATTAGAAAGATGCTCTGGTTTAGAAAGGCGGTGGTAATCGCTTCTACTTGTGCGGCTGTTATAGACGGGTTAGGAACTAACAACCATCAGCTGCTGCTTCAGAGACAACAATCAGACGTGTCAGCCGTAGATGCATACATCTACACCTATTCATTGGTCTCTCTTGAAGTCTCTCGGCGGGAACAGACGAACGTGAAACGTCCGAATGGTGTCAATGCGGGCCCAACCAACCAAATCGCAAACTTTTTGCTCTTCCCAAATTCTTCAACAAAAACAGTGGTTCGTCTTAACGTTGACACCCTTTATTCAAACGTCCACTATGACGTATCTAAGGAACCATTGATCATCCGTATCCCTAATACTGAGGGCAGATACCACCTCTTCCCAATTTACGACATGTGGACAAATGTCCAGGCAAGCCCAGGAACCCGTACCCTCGGAAATAAAGGATATGAGTTTGCTATAACTGGACCTAATTGGAACGGTACATTGCCAAAGGGAGTCATCGAATACAACGTGCCCACTGACCACGGTTGGGTTCTTGGACGCTTTCAAACCAATAATGAGGAAGACGTAGATTCTGTGAACGCCTTACAAAAGAAACTTAAGGCGGTTCCCCTGAGCCAGTACGACAATATTGACACTTATCAACCACCGGAAAACACTCATCTGCACCATGATTGGCCTACCCTTGATCAAAGCGTCGGGCCCTATATCCACAACCTCTCTGCAGCAGAATATTGGGACTTGTACTATTCTAGTGTTTCGCACAACCAGACGTTAAAGCAGGATAAAGAGATTTTATCACAGTTGGATAAGATTGGCTGGTCTCCTGACACGCCTTTTAACGTCTCCAAACTCTCTGAGTCTGAACGAAAAACCTGGGAAGACGCGTTCAAGACTGCCCTCTCGCAAATTGAGGCCCTCCAGAGCGATACCCCGCATAACGGCTGGACAACTCACAAAATAATTGGTTCCTATGGAACAGACTATCTTACAAGAGCTTCTATAGCACGTTATGGTCTCGGTGCTAATTTACGGGAAGATTCCATCTATTACACTAGTACCGTTGATAGCTCCGGCAATGCGCTTTCGTCAAATAGCTCATATGTGCTTCATTTTTCTAAGGACAACATCCCGCCAGTAAGGGCTTTTTGGTCGCTTACCGTCTATGACAGTCAGGGCTATTTGGTTGACAATCCCACTCACAAATATGCAGTCCATGGTCAAACTTTGAAAAACAATTCCGATGGATCAGTCGACATCTATCTGCAATCAAAATCGCCTGGAAAGACTCGTGAATTCAACTGGCTGCCCACCCCTGGTTCGGGGTATTTCAATGTCCTCAATCGTCTTTATTGGCCAAAGGAGTCTGTCACCAACGGAACTTGGGTCCCACCTCCAATCAAGGTATCTCATTCATCTAATCACACTAATGGTACTTTTCCGACTTCTTCTCCCATCCCAGTAAATGCCGCAGTTGCTTCTAACCTAGATTTGGCGGCGTTGCTGACAACCTTCGTGTTAGCTGTATATTTTCTTTAGACTTAAATAAATCAGCAGTTTTATTATTAGGGATTAGTAGTTTTGTGACACTATATCCTTGAGCGCTGCTTATAGCTGCTTCGCGGTTAGTCAGTCTTGTCATCTACCAGTGGAACGAACTGCTCAACTCCTTAACCTGAAGACTCCTTGCTATCCGGCAATATCCCCAGTAGTGTTTCCTTAGTAGGAGAATGCATGCCCAGAAATTGATCCGGCCCCGACATATTTTTAGCCATTTTCCTGTTAGGAGAACCCCCACCCCCAAACGGCCCTTTGCAGGTTAAGTGTCTACAAGAAAATGCGGACTCCGCTGTGCAATCGTATCGGAAATGCGGAGGTTGCAGAGGCCGCCAAGATCTATTTCCCAACAAATATAGAGGAGACTACCGAGAGTTTACTCTTCCGAAAGACACTCATAGCTTGGCCGATGTTTATATGTCTGCCGGAACTGTCGTTTAGTTGTATATATGCTGGGGAGTCAGGTATCCGTCTAATGTAGCGCCCAAATAACCGAATCTGTTCTTTAGCTATAAATACCCCAATGAACTTCATTGTTTAACATTATTAACAAAAAATGCTTTGGTTGAAAAAGGCAATTGGTATTACCTGTATCCTCACCGGTGTAATTGTAGACGCAGCTGTGAATAGAAATCAACTCAAACAACAGATTGAGACGCCAAAACTAGATATATCTCCTGTCGACTCTTATATTTATACCTATCCATTGGTGTCCCTTGAAATTACTCGTCGGGAACAGACTAATGTCAAACGTCCAGACGGATTCCATTTAGCTCCAACGAATCAATTCGCTAACTTCCTCGAGTTTCCGAACGCTTCATTCATTTCCACTGTCCGTCCTAATGTAGACACACTTTATTCAAACATCCACTTTGACGTCTCCAAGGAGCCACTGATTGTTCGAGTTCCAAACACTGACGGTAGGTACCATCTGTTTCCAATCTATGATATGTGGACCAATGTCATAGCGACACCTGGCACTCGTACTTTAAACAATAATGGTTATGACTTTGCCATAACTGGACCCAATTGGAACGGCACTTTGCCAAAGGAAGTTATTAAGTATAATTCACCTACTGATCATGGCTGGATCATTGGGCGAATTCAAACTAACGATGCCGAAGACGTTCATACCGTGAATGCCTTGCAATATAAACTTAAAGCTGTTCCCTTGAGTGAATATAACAATATTAATATTTACGAACCGCCAGAAAATTCTCACTTGCAGCGTGATTGGCCTACACTTGACCAAAAAGTCGGTCCTTATGTTCATAATCTTTCCGCTTCAGAATACTGGGACTTGTACTACAGTAGTATGTCCCATAACCAGACGCTCAAACAAGATAAACAGATTCTATCCGAATTGGAAAATATTGGCTGGTCCCCTGATACGCCACTTGATCTGTCCAACTTATCTGAATCCGACCGCAAAACTTGGGAGGACGCTTTTAAGACTGCGCTTGAACATATTGAGGTAATCAACAAGAGAACTCCGGATAATGGCTGGACGTCCAATAAGATAATTGGTAGTTATGGCACTCATTATGCCACCAGAGCTTCCATAGCCCGTTACGGCCTAGGGGCGAATCTACGTGAGGATTCCGTTTACTACTCCGGATCTGTGGACAGCTCGGGCCATGTTTTGTCATCCAACAACTCGTACGTGCTTCACTTTTCCAAGGACGATATTCCGCCAATAAGAGCATTTTGGTCGCTCACCGTCTACGATGATCTTGGTTATTTTGTACACAATCCTATCAACCGATATGCCGTGCATGGACAGACATTGAAGAAAAATTCAGACGATTCGGTCGATGTGTACCTACAATCAAAGTCACCTGGAAAGGCTCATCAAGATAACTGGCTGCCAATCCCCGAGTCAGGAACTTTCAATGTGCTCCACCGCCTTTACTGGCCCGAGGAGTCTGTTCTCTATGATAGTTGGGTGCCACCTCCAATCAAGGTTGTAAAATCGTCAAACCATTCCAACAGCACTTTTTCCCCCTCTTCCATTCCCGTGAATACCACAAATAGTCTCAACATTCGTTTCGGTTTCTTGGTGGTAGCCTTTACATTAGCTGCATTCCTTCTTTAGACTTCGAATAAATCAACATTTTTATTGCTAATATAATAGAATCTTTATGGTTTCCAGACATTTGATTCTCGGACTTGAGTATCTCGTGACCAGTCCCATTAACGCTCTTTTTTCTGTTTTTACCAGTAGACGAACAAACTGTGTTCAGTCAGTAGTGCAGGCTACTACTTTGTTGTATTATTTTATTTAAAAGCAGAAAAAAACTTGTGGTCAGAACGATCAGCGGCCGACTAGGATAAAGTGAGAGAATTCGGACTCCGGTGTATGTTTTAACTCAAATTGCGGAGATTGCGGAGATCACAATGAAAAATATTGCTAGGTAGCTGACAATTATTGAGGCGCTTATCGATTTAGTCGCATCTAGAAATCCATGGCATTTCTCGAATGATACATCTGTGTACCCATAGCTAGACCTATCATAGTTGATGTTGCTGGTGGAGTGTGAGGATCTCACATCTGCATTCGTCCATATAATGCCGAAATCACGACATCGGTTCTTAGCGTAATTATAAATACCTCCCACAACGTGCCAATTTTTTTTTTTTTTTTTTTCAACATATAAACAAAAAACCCAAAAATGCTTTGGCTCAACAAGGCCGTTAGTATTTCGTGTATTCTCGCACATATTTTAGGGGTATCGATGGCTAGAGAGCAACATCGGCTGCTCCTCGAAACACAAAAATCAGAGATATCAGCTGTAGACGCCTACGTATATACCTATCCACTGGTGTCCCTTGAAGTCACGCGACGGGAACAAACTAATGTAAAGCGTCCAGACGGATCCCACTCAGTCCCAACAAATCAATTGGCTAATTTCCCCAATTTTCCTAACGCTTCATTCATTTCCACTGTCCGTCCTAATGTAGACACACTTTATTCAAACATCCACTTTGACGTCTCCAAGGAGCCATTGATTGTTCGAGTTCCGAAAACTGACGGTAGATACCACCTGTTTCCAATCTACGACATGTGGACCAATGTGATAGCTACTCCTGGCACTCGAACTTTAAACAATGAAGGTTATGACTTTGCTATAACGGGGCCCAATTGGAACAGTATTTTGCCAAAAGAAGTTATTGAATATAATTCACCTACCGATCATGGTTGGGTCATCGGACGGGTTCAAACCAACGACGACCAAGACGTAGATGCTGTGAACGCCTTGCAGGAGAAATTAAAGGCTGTTCCACTGAGCCAGTACGAAAATATCGACACCTACCAACCACCAAAAAATAATAATCTACAGGATGACTGGCCTACACTTGACCAAAAAGTCGGTCCATATATTCACAATCTTTCTGCTTCAGAATATTGGGACCTGTACTACGCTAGTGTTTCCCATAACCAGACGCTTAAGCAGGACAAAGACATTCTTTCCCAATTGGCAAAAATAGGCTGGTCTCCAGATAGTCCATTTGATCTCTCCAAGCTATCTGAATCTGACCGCAAAACTTGGGAGGATGCTTTTAATGCTGCGCTCGAACAGATTGAACTCTTAAAACAGAGGACTCCGGCTAATGGCTGGACGTCCAATAAGGTAATTGGTGACTATGGCACTCATTATGCCACCAGAGCTTCCATAGCCCGTTACGGCCTAGGGGCGAATCTACGTGAGGATTCCGTTTACTATTCTGGATCTGTGGACAGCTCGGGCCATGTTTTGTCATCCAACAACTCGTACGTGCTTCACTTTTCCAAGGACGACATTCCGCCAATAAGAGCATTTTGGTCGCTCACCGTCTACGATGACCTTGGCTATTTCGTACACAATCCTATCAACCGGTATGCCGTGCATGGACAGACGTTGAAGAGAAACTCAGACGACTCGATCGACGTGTACCTACAATCAAAGTCACCTGGAAAGGATCATCAAGATAACTGGCTGCCAATCCCCGAGTCAGGAACTTTTAATGTGCTCCATCGCCTTTACTGGCCCGAGGAGTCTGTTCTCAATGAAAGCTGGGTGCCACCTCCAATCAAGGTTGCGAAGTCGTCGAACCATTCCAAAGATACTTCATCTGCCACCCCAATAAACTCTACACCTGTTTAAAACTTGAATCCGAAACTGTATTTCGTCATTTTTTTCAGCGGCGGTTTTCCTATACACTTTGAGAATATGCATACTTAAATATAACTTCAAACTACGCACATGGATGCTGGACGTGTTAAACCACAACCGTTCCTAGTACTACAACAGATCGTACTAACTGTGCGAGTGGATGTCGATGTATTATATATAGTTCACTGCGCGACACAGTTTAGGTCATTCGCAGGGCAATTTCCTCGGGCCAACCAAAGAAGTAGTCTGATTGTATTTTCAAGAAGGCTGCCTGCAGGGCACTCATGGGGACCCCATATTATTATTATTATTTTTTTTTTTTTTTTTTTTTTTTTGTTATATGGTTCAATTTATCTAAATCAAATGTACAAACCCTTATTGTTGCCCTGCTGAGCCCAGTGTGCTTTAGTTGCTTTTCTCGTCTGAAAGGTATTCCTAAAGACAAGATATCTGTCCATCCAACCGAGAAACTTAAAGACCACGAGATTTAGATATCTCTAGGCTAGTCTTAAGAAAATATACTCCAGAAAATATGCATACACCTTAAAGAAATAATCTACTGTTTTCGGAGTCGGGTACGGTGCACGTATTATGGCGCACAGGAAAGGGAACCGGCCCGAGCCATTAGGTTTTTTTTTTTTTTCTTCTTCTTATTCTTCCATCAGTCGAACGCTAGAAATGAATCTCACTGTCAGAGCTGGGGACAATGCAAGCAAACGTGTGGATCAGATAGTTAAATTGCTGAAAGAAGTACCTAGCGTTACACTGAATACCAAGAATGCCAGTTCATTGCAAAAGCTGATCGCAATTGTCGAGCAAGTGAAACAAAAACAAGATTGCCATCAATACAATCGGATCAGCAAAGACGGGGACATTCGAATGGAAGTTTGTCTTTCTTTGAAAGAACTGACAGAACTAACTGCATCGTGGACCCATCAAGAAACTTGATTTTGATCTATACATGCTACTACTACTTCTTTTTTTTGGTTAAGATGCAAAAGTCGTCATCGTTATCGTCATCATAATAAATCTTCTGCAGTCGTGTCTTCTTTTTGATTCGCTGCTTGGCCTCTGACTTGGGAGTTGAGGTGGCCATAGCTTCACTGCTAAGGTGCTGGTTCAATTCACTGAGATTTGTGGAATCCCTCAGCGCACTCCACTCGGATTCCCCTCCGCCAGATACTGCTGCTGTTTGTGGAGTTTCTATATAAATTAGTAGCACGTTTTTTAGCGCAATTCTAAGTGTCATGCATAGCTACTATTTTGAGCTTCCTCGGGCTTGTAGAAGTCCCTATAAACTTGGAACGACTTGGGCGTCTTTCTGCTTGAGTAGGTCTTTTTCATGTTGCGGAGGAGCCTTCTTCCCAAACGCAAACACCGATCTAACTTAGCACCAACACACACAAGACCATGTCGGCAGCATTACCAGGGCCATCAACCCCTATCATTCCTTCGTCCAAAGCCCCTGCTCCAATCCCAAGGACACCATCTTCAACACTGCCACATCCGTCGACCACAGGAGCATCGGCCAAATCATCTAGTTCGTCAGTACGAAAAACTACAATTTATGACAAAAACCTGCATAGAAAGTCTGGTCAAACCTCCCTGAGCAGCTTCACCTTTCTTTATAGTGAAATAATCCAGTATATGCAAAAGCAATCCTCCGGTATCCAAGACTTGGAGGGACGTTTGAACCGGCTAGGTTACCATATTGGATTAAGAGTGTCGGAATTAGTAACGTTGCGCGAAAGCAAGAATGCGAAAAGAGAAATCAAGCTGTTAGGCGTATTACAATTTATAAACACTACAATCTGGAAGACCTTGTTTGGTCGGCCGGCTGATGCTTTAGAACGTTCTCATGAAAATCCGAACGAATACATGATTGTGGACACGTCTCCACTGATAACTCAATTTATTTCGGTACCAAGGGATATGTCGCAATTGAACTGTTCCGCCCTAACAGCTGGTATTATAGAGGCCGTGCTGGATGGATATTTGTTTACTGCCAAGGTCACGGCCCACACTGTCGAAACAGACGAGCATCCGAACAGGACAGTTTTCCTCATCAAGTTTGACCAATCCGTAATAGATCGGGAAGAGGCAAACTCCAGATAAAGAAGTGCTATAATTATAATGTGGAATATAACGCAGTTCTCCAGTGGCTTCTTTTCTCTAGAAAAGAAGACCTCCCGCAAATCACGGGGGTTTTCGGCCCTTAGTTATAGGTAGAACATATCGTGGCACTCGAATAGTTTTCTCAAGACAGCTATTTCTGATTTTTTCATCTCTTCGAAAACGTCGTAGTCCATGGCAGCTATTTCGCTTTTTACCGTAGCACAGGCAAAATCAACAAAAACTACAAAATGACTTAGCACGTTGACAAGAACGTTGTCCAGGTTGAGGTCATTGTGCAGAACGCCCATTTGATGAATTAAGTGTATCTCCGACAATGCGTTCTCAAACACCGTGAAAATATCTGCTGCGTCCTGTATACTATGTATCTTGAGCCATCTTTGCTTATTGATTTCATGTTGGTCGCCATACAACCAACTGCGCAACGGCCGGTATATTTCTTCAGGTAGAGCTTCGAGCAGTATTCCGCCGATTCGATTATTCTCAGCCAAAAAAGCACAGTAGAAATGTGGGAGTAGTGTACCTTGTAATGATGCCAGTCGGTGGTATGCGCCTATTTCTCGTCGAAACATTTCTTGCGCAGCCTCCACTCTAGTCCAGCTACAGGTGTCTATTTCGTTCACAGTCAAGTACATTTTTTCGAACATGGAGGTGGTGTTCATGAAAAGAATCACCCGTCTCCCCGAAATAGATGACCGAACGAGTTGACTGGATGTTGACGACAAATCTGTGGTGGCGTTTGCAGGCGGGTGAATGGCTTCATAATCCTTGAGCAGATGGATATGATATGGGGGAGACCGCGGACGGATTATGCAGATGCAGAAGAGATGTAGTTTGCTATGATTCAGGATGCAGTTCAGAGATGAGATTTTTCTCCTAGCCAGCTTGTGTTTTTCACGCTCTTTCATCTGGCTCAAATCGATGATAGATGGTTTCTGTGGCGGCTTACAAGGCTTTTCCTGTAATCTCCTGTTCCAATATTTCACGATTTGTTCGAATCTTGTCTCATACATACTTCACCCGATGTAGCTGAGCTAACTGTACATATATATATGATGGGTGATTGGACCATATTTCATTAAAGTTTAATATGCATAGTAATCCTAGGCCACTAATTTTTTTTTTTTTTAAAAAAAGTCACAAAGTGCTCACTTACTAACAAAAAGGAGTGAAGTGGCCATCCAGTCACTCTTCTTTGATAAAAGGCTCAAATTTTTTGCGATCCTATTTTCAAGAGATACAAAGGATGGAGATAGTGTGAGAATTGATGTGGTTGCTAGATACATTTTTTTTCTATTGCTTTGTTAACCGCGGAAATCCTACTATTCTCTGTGACAAATTTTTAAAACGATTAGAGAGTTTCTAGTCTACTGGGCTCCTGATACAGCTGATGGATCCCCTCATCACGGCGTAATAATGTTTATAACAATTTCTTCCCAACGTCTTAGCTTACCATGGCAATAGACGTCTGCTCTATCAGCTTAAGAACCTTGACTTCAAACTTCAAAGTGTCCTTGTAGAAATGCAGTGCTACGTTGTTTAGCCCCGTAACGTTGGTACAAGCCTCGTGAATATTCTAGAAAGAGTACCCCAGTCTCACCCTTCGGGTGATCGCCTCACATTCAAGGTCACATGGCCCCGAGTTGGTTTATTCGAATCAGTATTATTGTCCTCCAACTTGACCAACATATCTTTTCGCTCGTTTTTCCTTTCTAGTGGTAGTTGCAGCAGCCACGCAGGATGCTTGTGTCCATGAGAAGCCCTGGTTTAAGTTGTATTTAGTGTGTACTTTTCTGATACCCGTGAAACATCAAACTATCATTTCAGCACTTTTTTTATGCGAATACTAACTAATAAATTAAGCATTATGGTAAACGATGGTAGGACAAACTGTGGCTACTGCTGATGTAGTTAATGCAAGGGAATATGAACAGGGTTGATGCTAAAAATATAGTTAGAAGTACTGGAACTGAAATCGCTACAGAAGTTGAAGCAGATCTAACACGGGTTGAGACTGGGGCTGAAGAACCTGAATCAGAGAGAAAGGCTGCAGTATTTTGGACCAAAAACCCTTGTTCCAGTTTCAACAGGGGTCACAAAAGCGTTACTTGATTAGAGCTGTCAGCCTTTCGCTTTCTGTCGCTTTAACTCCCTGAATTGTAGTAAAGGATTTTTCTGGTTGATGGCGATCCAATTGAAGAAGGAGCAGTTCTATGGAAGGTCTCAGTAGCTGAAGTTGTACTCTGTGTTGTATTGCTCCCTGTTTTCCCTAACCTCAGTTGATGAACTGGCAGTCTCTGTATCTGTAGTCTCAGTTGTCGAAGAGACAGTCGTTTCTGTAGCTCTGGGTCCGCCTCTGTTATATAAACTAGAAGTAGTTTCTGTGGTTTCTGTGGTCTCAATTGCCGAAGTGAAAGTGGTTTGTGTGGTACTACCTAACATCGGTGACACAAATCTTAGTGTGAAGTTATCTTTTTTGGTTATATCTGTGACCGTGTCTTTAAACCCTTTTACTGGAAATAGAATATAGACCGAATAAGCTGACATGAGCTACTTCGGACGCAGTTGTATGCATGCTTCTGCCGGTTGGTTTCATAGTATTTCGATGGGTGTGTTGAGATGGGAAGACCCACTTTTTTTTTTATATATAATTATGGATTCCTATGCATAATGAACTCACTTTTATTTACACATAAGATTATTGTGACCCCAGATAAATGGACTCCCTTCCCCAGTCGGAACTTTCAGCTGTACTTATTTCCGTTTTCAAACTAATGCAGGGTTATCCAGAGTAAGCCATATTGTACATTAATCCAAACTTAAGCACTTTAGACTTATTTCCCCTAAAAATTTAATGGCCCAATAAATATATACATGACATATTACACACTGGTACTTCGGTTGTTTTTCAAAAAAAAAAAAAAAAAAGTTATTTAGGTAATAACAGATATGCTTAACGCATTTGATTTTAGGCGTTGTTGGGTACGAGATGAATATACCAAGTCGGCACGCAGACGTAAATTTTTGAAGTCCCTTACTCTACTCTTCACTACAATCTCCACCGAAAGACCGCAGAACCACTCGAAATCTGCACAACCATTATGTCCTACTGTCTAAATTATTCTTGTCTATGCATACCTTATATAGTTAGTAATTGACATCAAATGGTGATCTGACCAACATTTCATTTAATCAAATTTATTCGGCGTTTATAGGAGCCCGTGGGCCATGATTACGCTTTTACTTAATATAATTAATATCATATCCATTCAATTATATTGATGGTAAATTTAATAATCATGCAAAAAATTCCAACACTTCATCCTCCACTTTAGCGCTGACGAGTAGCTTGGGTTGCTGAGAACTGCCGACTACTAAGGCTGCTGCGCTGGTTTCTCGCCGTTCTTAATTTGTTTCTGGTATGTTTTGGCATATTCTGAATGAACTCTGCCATGGCTTTTAATCCTGGTGTCGTGTCCAACAGTACACTGAGATCCATTATAGCAGAAATAGCTCTCAATCCTTGTCTTAAATGTTCAGGAATAGGACAGTCAATGCTGATATGATGAATGGTTTCGTCATCCCCACAGTCGCAGGCGTACGAATATACTTCTTCTTCTGGTACCCTGCACATTCGAAACCACGAGCCAACCAAGGCATGTCCTGATCTATACTGGACCAGTGTACTAATCTGACCAACAGTGATGTCAAGTCGGGAACCCGGTAGAGTATTACAACAATTTTAGCACCCCCTTCTGTACTATATCTTACCAAGACTCTATGCGTAGAACTATAATCAATATCAGCATAACTTCTGTATACTCCTGTTGATAGATCCTAATCCTCAACGCTTAGCAATATAGTAATTGTTATCTAACCGTATTGTATTTCAGTGTCATCCCAGAAGGTGTGAAGTGAACTCAAAAAGCTGAAAATAAAATAGAGGTGGAAATAAAACTTAATTTAAAATGATTAAAATTGAAGTAAAAATCAATATATATATAATAAAGAAATGAATGAATGAAAATGATAAATAAAATAAAAAAATGATGATCATAAGAATAATGATTAAAAAAAAAAAAAAAAAAAAAAAAAAAAAAAAAAAAAAAAAAAAAAAAAAAAAAAAAAAAAAAAAAAAAAAAAAAAAAAAAAAAAAAAAAAAAAAAAAAAAAAAAAAAAAAAAAAAAAAAAAAAAA
>JAJLUR010000089.1:0-50015 GCA_030674225.1 Blastobotrys terrestris | reverse complement strand
ATTTCACTACACCAAATTTTTTTTTTTTTTTTCTTGGGACCGGATTTTTTTTTTTTTTTTTTTTTTTTCGGCAAAACTTTTCAAACCTCTTTACAGTAATGGTAAAACGAGCTAGAGGGAAAACAGCTAAAAAGCTGGAGGCAAAGAAGAAGCAGGATGAGTCTCTTTTAGGATCTACCTGGGGCAATTTAGACACTGAGGTTAATGAAGAAGAAGGGGGTGATATTATTGTAGATGATAGTGATGAAGAACAGTCGTATGAAGTCAGGCCCAGAAAATTTCAAATTAGAGAAGACGACTTGGAGGAAAGGTTGCCAGTTAAAACGGCAGATGGAGCTATCGAAAGGAGAATTGGTAAAAAAGGAAAAAAGCAAGAAATTGATGCACAAGAAAGTGAAAATGACGAAGAAGAGCAGTCCCAGCAGAACGAAGAACAAGATGATGATGAGTTAAGTGGGGAGTCGGATTCTGAAGAACTGTCCGAAATCGAGCGAATCAAACAAGCCAAAGAATTAATCGCGGAATGTGCAGAATCTTTAAATGAGGACCCAGAGGAAAACATTCACCAGTTACGGAAATTACGAGATTTGCTCCAACGGTCAAAACTATTTAAAATCAAACAACTCACAATCTTAGCATTGGTTCCAATCTTCAAGTCATTAATTCCCGGTTACAGAATTCGCCCACTGACGGAGACGCAGAAGAAGGAAAAGGTATCTAAGGAAATCAAAAAACTGAGAAACTTCGAAGAGTCTCTATTAAACTATTACAAAACATATATTGACCAATTGAAGGACTTTGTCAGAAAGGGTAGAAAAACCGATGAAGGGTCTATACGATTTCTGCTGGCAAATAGCTCGATCACTGCTGCGTGCGAATTACTAACACATGTACCACATTTCAACTTCCAGCTGGAACTCATTCAAATTATAATACAAAAGCTCTCTGTCAAGCGAGTTGACAGTGCGTTTGAAAAGTGCATTTCCACAATTGAAACCATTTTCGAGGCGGACGAGGAAGGCCAGGTTTCGTTTGATATCGTCAGGTCGATGTCCAAAATGATCAAAGCAAGGAACTACAAAGTTGATTCGGCGTTAATCGGGTCTTTATTGCATTTAAGATTATTAACTGAACTTGCAGCTAAGGCGGACTTGGATAGAGTTGAAAAGCCACAAGAACCTAAGATAAAAAAGAAGGACAGGGCCCATCTTTCGAAAAAGGAGCGAAAAGCTCGAAAGGAGCGTAAGGCAATCGAAGAAGAGATGAGGATCGCCGAAAATGCAATCTCCGCAGAAGAACGAGAACGGTTGCAAGGTCAGACTTTAAAATTAGTTTTCATTCTCTACTTTAATATTCTCAAGCAGCGCGCAGCTAACCTAATGCCGGCTACGCTGGAAGGTCTGGCTAAATTTGCCCATCTGATCAATGCAGATTTCTTTGGGGATCTGTTGGAAGTTCTCCGAGAACTAATCGAGGAGAGACAAAAAGTTGAAGTTGATGGAGAGATTGAATTTAGGGAGTCTGCTACGCGTGAGGCTTTACTTTGCGTTGTTACCGCTTTTGCATTGCTATCTGGACAAGCTGGTGAGTCCATGAATCTTGATCTTTCTTTTTTCATTTCCCATTTCTACTCCTCGCTTCTTGCTCTCTCACTCAATCCTGATATTGAGTTTTCACACAAGACTTTGAGACTTGAGGACCCATACGGTCAGAAATCAGCAACTGACGACCTGCTTCAAAAGAATCTCCAACGCAAAGTTGACATTGCCACGGAGACAGAAATGTTGGTTCGGTCATTCGAGGCCATTTTTTTTAAGCAAAAGAGATCCAGCATTGGTCGCCTAAGGGTTCAAGCATTTGCCAAACGTTTGTCCATTGCCATGTTGCATATGCCAGATAAGAGTATTATTGCTTCACTCAAGATTTTGGATAAGATGATCAAGAAATTCCATACCACGATCCCCTCTCTTTTTTCTACTGAAGACCGAGTGTCCAATGGAGTCTTCCATATGGATGTAGACGAGCCAGAGCATAGTAATCCGGAAGCTTCAACGATTTGGGAAACGGTTTTGTTGGAGAGTCACTACGATCCAAAGGTATCAAAGGCTGCTAAAAGTGTCCTTGAAACTGCCAAAGCAAATAAAAAATAACTTGTAAATGTATTCTATAGAGGAACAAAAATTTCCCTTCTAACACTTAGAGATGTCTTCCACAACTTACGAATGCATCCCGGACCTTTTGTAGGTGCTGTTCCCGGCCCGTCGCGAAGGATTTGAGAAAACGCGTCAACGGTGACAAAACCTAAAACTCGACCTCGAAGAGAACATGAAGTTGAGTGAAGAAGGATGGAAGTACCTGTATCACCCACAGGTTCTAGAGCAGGCTAAAGAAGAGGAGGAACAGAATGAGGGTAAGGGGCGGAGGGCTCGACGATCCCCACGTAAAAACGAAACTGGTGAACCAATCCCATACGCAATCCTCCGAGAATCAGATGAAGAAGAGTTCCGGGTAGGGGATATTGTGACAGTAGAATCGGACGGCGATATACCGTATATTGGGTTAATCAGTGGGTTCTCTTTTGGCATTGCTGATGAACTATTGTACGTGACGCTGTTGTGGTTTACTAGACCGCAGGATTTGAAGAAGAAAGATAAAGTGCAAGTTCAATCGGAGCCTCATGAAATCTATGCGTCATTAGATGATGATAACAACGTTCTGGATGTGATTATAGAAAAAGTTAAAGTCCTGTCTGCTGATGAGTTTCTAAAGGAATTTCCAAATGGAGAGGTTTCTGAAGGTTTGAATGATAAAGTATTCTTTTGTCGCAGAGCAATTTCTGGGAAGGTTTCTAAGGATGACCGTTTCAATTGGACCGCACTTTATAAAGGAAGGGACACTAACATTGATGAGCTGATTGAAGGTATTAAACATTCAGTTAATGACCCTGTGGCGCCGGGAAAACGGCAGCAAACTAAGAGGTCTCGGGAAGATGATAATGTGGATAACACTAGAAAGAAGCTCAAGTTTTCATCTAACCAAAACGATGACAACATGGATTTAGAGGATATGGAAGAAATCAGGAAGGTCAAAGAGGAGGACACAGATGAAGAATTCCATGATGCTCCGGCAGAACTGGATGATGAAAACGAAGACGCAGAGATTGAAGATATTAGTGAAGATGATGTATCTGATGGAGAAGAGGAAGACGAAGACGAAGAGGAAGAGGAAGAGGAAGAGGAAAAAAGAAAAAGAAGGAGTCCTTCGAAACGTAAGTCTGGTACTCCAAAACCGAAGCCGACGTTAAGAGCTCCAAGGACAAAAAATACTGCGATAACTCCTGTCAAAAAAGCCAGAATCCCTCGGGATGGCAGGATGTTTGTCAAGGCTCCTCTGAAATCTGCCGCTTTACCGGATAGAGGGGCTTCCCCTTATAAAAGCAGCAACCCTCCTCAATCGCCTCACAAATCAGCTCGAGATAGACTCCATGTTGCTTCAATTCCTGAGTCACTGCCCTGCCGAGATGATGAATTTTCACAGATCTTTTTGGCATTGGAAAGTGCAATCAGCTCAGCATCGGGTAGCTGTATCTATATAAGTGGGACACCTGGAACCGGCAAAACGGCTACAGTCCGGGAAGCGGTTGAGCAGCTGAAGCTTCGATGCGACGAGGGGGAATTGAGGAATTTTTCTTTTCTCGAGATTAACGGAATGAAATTGATCACCCCACAAGATGCATATGAACTATTATGGGAACAAGTATCTGGAGGCCAAAGAGTGAGCGCGTCCAATGCGATGGTCTTGTTAGAGCAGCGCTTCAAGGAGAAAGACAAAAACAGAACTCCCGTTGTTGTTCTGATGGATGAATTAGATCAACTGGTCACCAAGAACCAAACAGTCATGTACAATTTCTTCAATTGGCCTACATTTGCCAATTCACGTTTAATTGTGGTTGCCGTTGCGAATACAATGGATTTGCCTGAGCGGATGCTGTCCAATAAAATTTCTTCACGTCTTGGATTAACTCGTATCCAGTTTCCTGGATACTCTCATGATCAGCTTAAACAAATCATTGAGACGAGATTAGAAGACATACCTGGATCAATTGTAAATCGAGATGCAATTGAATTTGCAGCCCGGAAAATTGCCAGTGTTAGTGGTGACGCACGAAGAGCATTAGATATTTGTCGAAGAGCAGTTGAACTGGCACAACCGGAGACTATAGAGCCCGAGGTCACCCCACAGACACAAGTGAAAATTAACCATATTAAACAGGCTATTAACGAGTCAATCAACAGCCCTTTAAATGCCTACCTCAGAGGGCTACCGATGGCAGGCAAAATCTTCCTATGTGCAGTACTCACCCGTGTGCGTCGGAGCGGTGTGATTGATAATTCTCTTGCCGATGTTCTCGAAGAGACTGAGCGCCTGATCCGGTTGTCTCCAGAGTCATCTAAACTCAACTCTATTCTGTTTACCACAAACGTCCGGATGGCGGGCTTCCAAAAGGCGCTCACTGAATTGGTGGAAAGTGGTATTCTGGTCCAACAAAGCATGCGTGGTGAGCGAAGTGCTAATGTACGTTTGGCAGCAGGCGAAGAAGATATCAAATCAGCTCTTCTGGACGATGAAGACGTAGTAGGCATGTTGTAGAGTAAAAAAACAAGAGAAAAAAAAATTGTTCGAGGTATGCATTACTATATACTTTAGATCTACGTGAATTCGTTAACTTGTTTGTTTTTACCATTGTTGATAAATGAGCAAGGGCTCGCCAGTCATTGTGATTTCGGGCAGGGTGAGTTTAAGATCGAATGACTTTGACAGTACAATCTTGAAAATCTTTTGGACATTGATGGAGTGGGAGGTAGAGCAGAAAATTAAGCTGGCCTTCATCGCCTTTGCAAATCGTTTTGCCTGTTTTGTGATTTCTTCTTGGTCTTCCTCGGCCAAGTTGACAAACATGTCAAACTTGGTGCCCACCAGAAAAGGAATTGCGGTTTTATTAAAGCCTCGTGCTTGTCGATACCACTCTTTGATAGAATTGAGAGTGGACTTCCGAGTCAAATCAAACATGAACAGGATAGCTACTGCATCGTTGGAGACTAGTGGAAGCATGTTGACGAATTCTCGCTGTCCTCCTAAATCCCAGATTGAAAAGGTAATGTCTGTATTCCGTATTGATACAACTTTTTCCATAAAGTTGACCCCGAGAGTCTGAATGTAATCTTCGTCAAAAGTGCCTTCCACATATTTGACCATTAATGACGTTTTGCCTATCTGTGCATCCCCAATCATCCCGACCTTCAAGGACACGCTGTTTCTGTCCGCAACTGCCGCATTGCTCTTCGTAGGAGATCCATTTGGGGACGTAGGTGTCGACATGGTTGGTAGATATTAGGTCTCTTGTTCTGGTTAGTAGATTTGTTTACTTTTTGAGACGCGTTTGGGTGGGGTGTTGTCAGGGGAACAGCAGCATTGTTTGTGGTGGTGGGTAACAGCAGGTTCGAAACCGTGTGGCGTAAAGATAAAAATTCAAACTTTCGCTAGCTCCGAATGGTCGTATGCATAAATCTAGACGAATTCGAGCCCATTGTCCGCCGATGTTATAGGTATCGCTTTAATATATCTTGGCTTGCATTTTGGTCCATATGAAAGTAAAAGCCTGTTTAATAATGCTACGTCAAGGAACGATAAAAGTATATAGAACGCATAGCGATGTAGATGTCCGCTATCACTGCAGCAAATGTCTTATTAGAGTCGCTGAATTCGTGGTAACCGATACTGAATACTTATTCCGCTCTCATATCTTTTGGGACGGCTAAACGTAGACTTCACATTATTATTATTGTTTTCTTGTTCGCAATCAGTGATTTCATGGCTCCGTAATATTGCAGAACCGTATTCTATGCTTAGGGGAAAAGATAAGAAGGTCACTTTTTGGAAGTATTCTTGAACCCGGACCACCGCTCAAAACCTCCAGCATCAAACCCAAGCTGATCTACAATTCTTCCAACCGTCTGGTTCACGATATCATCAATTGAGGTGGGACGAGTGTAGAATGCTGGTGAAGGAGGGAACATTGTTACTCCAATCCGCGACAATTCTAGCATATTCTCCAAATGTATTGGACTCAATGGGTTCTCCCGCACCACCATCACTAGTTTCCGTCTCTCCTTGATAGTGACATCAGCAGCTCGAGAGATCACGTCGTCGCAGAATCCTGTCCGCACGGCCGCTAGTGTCTTGACACTGCAAGGGACAATGACCATTCCATTAGTTTTGAATGATCCACTGGCAATTGGGGAAGCCAAGTTTTTGATCGGGTGGAAATGATCTGCCATACTAACTACCTCGCTCACTGATGTATCTACTTCGTACTTCATTGTGGTTTGTGCCCATTTGCTCATGATCAGATGTGTCTCCACGCCACAATGTTTCAGAGCCTGTAACGTCCGGATCCCAAGGAGGGATCCAGATGCACCAGTCATAGCTACCACGATCCTAGGTTTTGAGGGGTGCATGTAAAAATAGTTCGGTTTCTCATTTTCAGTTATAAAAAAAAAAAACTTAAAAGGCGGATGTGCGGCGGTCTTATTCTTTCTCCGAACACCCAGCTATCCAGATAGCCGAGATATTATTATCAGCACATATTTATAGCTAGCCACCCAGCAACGTCGGATCACCACAGCAAAACAAATGATTCGAAGAATTGCAACTCGGGGCTACAGTACAAAACGAGATTCTCCCAGTTTGAATTTCCGCAGCTTTGTAGAGAAGCTTAGAAGCCAGAACGATCTACTCGAGATTGATCAAGAAGTATCCCCGCATCTTGAAATAGCGGCCATCGCCCGTCGAGCGTACGATCTTCAAGAAAAGGCGCCATTGTTTAATAACCCCGGTAACAAGGAAGGGGATTTGTTTCGGTTGCTGGGCTGTCCTGGTGGACTGAGGAGGTCGCCAAATGAGAGGTTTGCCCGGCTTGCAATCAGCCTTGGCTTGGAATCAACTGCCACACCGCAGGAGATTGCAAACTTTCTGGCCAATGTGCTGATTATGGAGCCGCTAAAGCCATCGGTGGTTTCTAGAAATAATTCGCCCGTGAAACAAAATGTCATTTCAGGAGATCAGATCGATTTTGATAAAATGCCGTGTCCATTACTTCACAAGGATGATGGCGGAAAATATATCATGACTTATGGGATACATGTTGCCCAAACACCAGATGGAAAATGGACAAATTGGTCAATTGCCCGAGCAATGGTCTGCGGTAAACGCAAAATGACCGGGACAGTAGTGCTCCCACAGCATATTGCACAGATCCACAAAATGTGGAAAGATCAAGGAAAGGACATGCCCTGGGCGGTGTTTTTCGGTGGACCGCCTGCTGCAAACACAATTGCTGGAATGCCAATACCAGCTAATGTGGATGAAGTCGGGTTCGTAGGAGCTGCGACGAAGGAAGCTGTCAGCGTCGTAAAATGTGAAACTAACGATCTGTTGGTTCCTGCAGACGCAGAGATTGTTTTTGAAGGCACCATGTCTGCAGAAAAGACTGCAGCGGAAGGTCCAATGGGTGAATACCATGGATATATGTTTCCACTTGGACAAAAGAAGTACCCCGAGATGAATGTGAACACAATTACCTATAGGAACGATCCGATTCTTCCATTTGTAGTTTCTGGCAAGGCACCTGAAGAGAACTCTATTTGGGAAATTCTCTGTTCCTCTGAAGTTTTGCGAGTTGTTCGGGATGAACACAAATTACCCGTTAAGATGGCGTGGGCACCATACGAATCGCATGGTTGTTGGCTGGTTATTCAAATTGATAACGCAAAGTTGCGTGCAATGAACACCGATGCCAAAGACCTCTGCACACAAATTGGAAATGCTATTTTCAACTGTCATGGTGGGCTATATTTCCCAAAAGTGATTGTGGTTGGTGAAGACGTGGATCCTACAAAAATTGAAGATGTTGTGTGGGCACTGGCAACCAGAAGAACCCCAGGAATATCGGAGTTTGTATTTGATGAAGTTCCTAATTTCCCACTTATTCCATTCATGTCGCATGGGGACGTTGAGAGAGTAAACAAGGGGCATAAAGCCGTTTACAATTGCTTGTTCCCGCATGAATTCAAGGTGCCTCAAGTGTGGTCTGAGTCTTCCTTTAGCGGGCAATATCCGAAGGACATTCAAGAAAAGGTTTTGGCCAATTGGAAAGAATTAGGTTATGACTGATCACATCCAATAGTACACATGTTAAACTAGTTCCAAAAAAAAAAAAAAAGGGAGAGTCTATAACACACGGCTGAACTTATTCCGTTTTTTTTTTTTTTTCTTTTTTTTAATTATAATTATTATTTTATGTATTGATTTTTTGTGGGATTTTCCCATCGGACATCATATTATGTCCTCCTCGATTGGGCAGTATCCACGGCAACGTATTCTGAAGAGTTGTGATTATTGTAAAAAAAAGAGAGTGAAATGTGTAAAAGATAATGTGGCTGATAAGTGTTCCAACTGTCGTAAGCTGGCTATTAACTGCGAAATCACTATACCGCGGAAAAAGCGTGTCAGTAGCGCAGTTCCTGGAAGGAGAAAGTACGTGTATGAAACCGGGCAAGGAAATCGGGTAATTGAAGGGCCAAGTCATCCGACTATTGGATGCGATGGGGATAATAGTACACTGGCTCTGATAGACACCCCCCAGAGAATGCTGGACAAATCCAGTGATGATTTCGAGACGTTCCTCAACTCTATAGATAATCAATTTGATATCTACCCGGGGATCCCGGTGTTTTCACCTGGTCCCGAGTCGACAACAGAACGGGGAACGACACTATTCGGTCTAGAAGGACCACTCCTGACTAGGAAAACCCGTTACATCGGCTCCAATGGGTCATATTATTTATTTACCCATCTGAGATCATTCTTGGTCAAAAACGAAAGTAGTTTGACCTTAATTGACGACCAACCAAAGACTGTTGAAATAGCTACTTTAAATGCTACCGGATATACATATCACTTTGAGCGTCCCCAGGGGGCCATCAAACCTAGCGATCATCAAGTGCTGAAACAGGCGGTGAATACCTACTTTGACACTCTTCACCGCGACTTCCCAATATTTGATAGAAGAAAGTTTGACGAAGTGTGCAGCAAGTTGTTTCACGAAGACTCTGTGGTGGTAGAACCTGCATGGTTGGTGTGTGTTTATACAGTATTTATTTTAGGGTTGCGAAAGCAAAATGGTTGTGAAGTCTTGGAGCGGAAGTATATTGAGGCCGTGGACGCCTTAGCCCCGAAGTTAACGTTCGGGTTATCGTTAGTCGATATTCAGGCATCAATGTTATACATATTTTATCTGTATATATACGGTCACCGTGACACGTCGTGGAACTTTTTCGGCGTTGTTTATCGAATTGCTACGGCCACGGGATTGCATAGGGACAATTACTTAACTGATTTGGCTGAGAAGGATCGTTTATTGAGGAATAGGGTGTGGTGGACCTTTTTCACGTTTGAGAAATTGGAATGCTCGTCATTCGACCTACCGTCGTGCATTGAGGATTCGAGCTGCATCCAGGAATATCCACAGGACCACGCCGGTGAGTTTCATGACTTTTATTTTGTAAGTCTAAGTCGTTTATCAATAATTCTCAGCAGTGTGTGTAAGGCCACACAGGAATTTAAACAAAATCCTGAGTGGTTAAATGAGGAAAAGATTTGGGGGTTTTACCAACTCCTATCATCCTGGAAGGAATCACTTCCGATGATATTAGACCTTGAATTGCTGGAGGAAAGGGACATCAACTATCGCCAAGCGGTTCTTCTGCGGGCACTATATCATTATACTATCTGTTTCCTATTCCGACCTTATTTGAATCTTTCGAGTAACAGCTGCAAACTTTCAATGAAGCAGGTTGAAATTTGTTATAATTCGGCGGTTCGCGCCCAAAAATTAATTCTTAAACTGTCCAAAATCCGTCTCCTGGATACCAGCAGTTGGTTGGATATTTATATTCCTTATTACTCCATTCTCGTTATTGCCAATCGGGCTATGATCGCACAGCAAGCTAAGTCGAGTGATCTGGAAACTATCAAGGACCAACTTGAACAAGGGATCCGCCTTATGTACAGCTTTTCCTCAAACGGAGAAACTTTTAAAAGGTACAGAAAGGCGGTAACTGAGATTGTCTCTGCATTAGATGAAAAGCTAACAGAAGGAATTGATCCCGACAATTTCTAACCTGTCATGTGATATATAGATAATGAGTAATTTCCTCCTTTTTTTTTTTTTTTTCAGAGCTGGCTGAGCCGACTTCGTATAAGGGAACTATAACTAGAACTAATACCGAAATAACTCGATTACGAAGCTATCATGCCTAGTGTTTACAGTGTGATCCATCACGTAAGGATGGGCTTGCGGAGATCCGCAGTATCCGGGGGAGTCGGATTGTGTTTTCCCGCAACTCCGCAACTCTTGTTTCGGGTCCTGAGGTCGGTTTGTAAGCACTATACGCTGCGCAAGTACCGGTATAAAAATGCGGGCGCGGTCGGCACTCACCGAGAGTTATCAAAATACAGAAATAACCATGAAAGCAGTAGTAATTGAAGGCACTGAGGCAAAAGTAAGGGAAGTTGCAGCCCCTAAGCTAAAACCAAGTCAAATATTAGTGAAAGCAAAGGCTGTCGCTATCAACCCTACCGACTGGAAGCACGTTGCCTATCAAATGGGCCGGGAGGGTGCGGTCGTTGGTTGTGACTTTTCCGGGGAGATTGTCGAGGTTGGTGAAGAAGCAAAGGGAAAGTTCAAGGTTGGAGAACAGTGTTTCGGCGTCGTGTGTGGCTCCAGTACTGAAACCCCAGAAATTGGAGCTTTTTCAGAATACATAGTCGCTGAATCCGGCAGCGTGTTTAAAACTAGCAACAAATTGGTCTCCTCGACTGACTCAAACATATCGGCTGGCCACATCACCACTTGGGAAGGTGCAGCTTCTCTGCCAGTTGCTCTTGTTACTGTAGCAGTCACTCTAAGTTACTTTGATAAAGTAAAACTGGAACCAAACTCGGATAATAATGACAAGTTTTATCTTGTTTGGGGTGGCTCTTCTTCTGTCGGTGCAGTTGCCGTTCAATTAGCCAAATATCTCGGATACCGAGTCGTTGCAACGTGTTCTTCGCAAAACGCACGATTAGTGGAGGCATTTGGTGCTGAAAAGACTTTTGATTACAAAGATAATAATGTTGTTTCTCAGATTAAGGATTATGTGGGTAATAACGTTGCCATTGCATTGGACGCAATCTCAACTGCTGAGACTATGCCGCTGGTTAACGAAATTTTGCCTACCGACAAGCCAGCTAACATGGACACAACCCTTTCCTATCATCAAATCCTCGCTGGAAAGCAAAAGCCAAATGTCAAATATGGTTTCCTTTTAGCCTATCTGTGTCAAGATGATTTAAAGAAATTTGGCGTAAACGGTACTGTCATTCGCAGTCCACCAGGACTTCATGAAGCTTCTCGAGCCGTCATTGATCATTTGAACTCCAATATCCTTAGTAGTGATATTATTAAGCATCTGCCATGTAGGGTGCTATCTAACGGTTTGGATAGTGTCCCTGATGGCATGGATATTGTCCGGACTGGTAAAAACTCTGGTGTCAAGATCATTATTAATAATATTTGAATAATAATTGGTATAGCTTAGTCTGTTTTGAGTATATTTCATGCTAATTTCTTGTCTACCCCATCTTAGAGTTTTCCACGATTCAACAGGTTTTTGTTTTTAGGGTTTAATACGCAAATAGATGTAATCTCCTATCATGCCGAGGTTTTCTTTGCTCTAGTTTAGGTGTGAGATGCAACCGCAGTATTTAAAGTCTGGACTGCGTCACTTTTGTCAAAAATCCTCTATCCAGAAGCATGCCTAGTTTAGAAAATCTTGGACGCTCGATCTCCAAGAAAAGGTCTAACAATACACTTCCAATCGAAATTCCAAACGAGAGTTTTAAAAATAAAGGCTCCGTTCCAGGTTTATCTTCACCTAAAACGTTCGAAGAGCTCAGCCAAGCCCATATTCAGCTGAAGAGAGCGATCGACCGCCTGAAAAGGGAATACGATAATTTGAAAGAGGAATATGGGAGCATTTTGAAAGAATATGAAAAATTAAAATGCGATCACCGCAATTTGAAGCTGGCATACAACAATTCGAAAGCAGATTACGAGGCTTTGATGCCGGAATATAAGAGGAAACGGCAGGAATATAATGAGCTGAAAAGGGCCTATGACCAGCGAAAGATAGAGTTTGATAGTTCTAAATTTGAATATCATAACCGAAAGCTGGATTATGACAATTATAAGAGAGGTTATAACACCTCAACAGCACATTTGTCGACCCCGCGTACAATGGAAGAGCGGACGGGCTCACAACTTGATTCATTCAATTTTGCACGCGAATACTTCAAGTACAAAGATTACGTCAGTTCACAGTTAAGCCAACCTATGGATTGAACAGAAGAGCTGTCAACGTCCTAGCGTTGACTTTTTAACTGTAAAAAAGCAATTCAAATAGTGGTCAGGGGATATATATAAATTTCAATAAATGCCACTTTCCATGTGCTAAAATTCAGCAACTCCATTAACAGGGATGTTTGATTCTTGTTATGCTCCTGTTTAAGCATTGTTGATCATTGATGTAGATCGCCAAAATGGATAGCAAGCATCTTTTAATTTATACACTATCTGGAATGGAAAAAAAATCTGTTAATTTCTCACACTAAGATTTTAGTCATGAATTCGATGTTGTTAGCACTTATTCACTAATTTTTGGTTATTATTAATACAGAATATGTACAGGCAATAAAACAAATATCTATCCGAGCCTATGAACAGTGGAATCAGGAGTACGTTTGACTGAGAAGAGTATACCAGTAACGCTGCTCTATAGAAATTCGAAGATCGAATATGGGGTTTTGAAATTCGAGCTTGATGTGCATATGCAAACGCATCGAAAAGAAAAGTTCACATGCAAAGAAAATAACGAAGTTAAGGGAAAGTAAACGCCGGTAGTCGAAAGAGCAATCACTGCAAAATTTATCAATCAGGGGTAAAACCGCATTCCAGCAGATCCACGTTACGCATAAGATCATTATGCATATCATATGCATAAGGAGTTTCAATGTTTTCAGCCGTAACTTTACCCGGAAAGCGTTGTACATATGAGGCTGTCATCGTAATCAGGAATAGTGGTCATATACAAAATCAACTTACAATTAATTGAGACTATTGATGTCTTCCCCAACAGAAGTTTTTGATCCGGTGTGTGTAAAACCTAATGTAGTGCTAATACCGGTTGGCCTGCACTCCTCAAAATGCATCTTCTAAAAGGATCGTCGGTTGATTCGAATATTGAGGCAAAAAAATGTGGTTCATGCAAGCTGATTTGAAAAAAACTATCTAGCTTGAATACTTCAATATAAAAATGTACGATTCCCCAGGCAGTTTAGATGTTTGTGGGCAACTAACCAATTTTTCATTTTAAATTCGAAGTGCAGGCTTCATGTCTGTAAATCTCATCTTTCAGCTTGCGAACGAGGTAATGAGGCCGCATGCGAATAGCCTGAAAAGAAAGCGAGACTCTTCTAGCACTCAAATGGAGATGGAATATGAAAGACTGAAGTCAGAGTATGACAACCTGAGAACGGGATATGAGAATTTTCAAGTGGAATACGAAGCCCTGATGTTGGATTATGAAGAGTTAAAGCATAGTCGGCAAAAAGAAAAGTTGGACTATGAAAACTTGGTATTCACCTACGAGAGCTTTCAGGAGTGCTATGAGTACTCAGTTCACGAATGGGATGAGAGCACACTAACATTGAAAACAGTGGAACTGGCTGAAACAAGAAACGATTTGAACTCTAAGCAATTTTCACTGAAGCTCTCACAAAGAACACTCAATGAGATGCAAGACTCCTTGCATTCTATGAAGCACTCACTGGTTGCAATACTGAAAACCCTAAACGGTATGGAGGATAGTCTGAATTCGATGCTAGGCTATTTGCATTTCTCCCGTGTGCGTTGAAAGTATGCTTGTAGAAGTATTATTATTATTTCTTTTTCTTTTTATTTTGACGGTACACAGTTTCTGTAGTTGAGTACATAGAGCCAATCGGCATTGAATATCACTTACAGTAGATTTTTAAGCTATGGACGCAGAAAATTTCAATTCTGCTTCACGTGACAGAACTAATCTAATTTCACTAATTTAAGGGTCCAAAAAAAGTTCGACATTTTTAAAATGAAAACGAGAGAGAATCCAACAGAATGGAAAGCCATATGGATCCGAAGCTAAGGCGTGTATACAAGAAGCTAGGCCATGTGAATCGAAAACTGTTGGGTCTGAATAGCACCATAGACTTAACCAAACCTAGGGAGTGGGAAAAGGTCCGCTCAAAAAAAGAACGTGCGGTTTTAGAGTCTATAGTGGGAGAGTGGCAAGACAAGAGTAAGGGTCTTAAAACGAAGCATGATCGCTTAAGAGCGAGGCTGTCAGCGCTGAAGCTGCATTATTTGGATGACGGTGAGGCATGCATTGGTCCACAGCTAAAATGTGTCTGTACAAATCTTGACAATACGGGTATGAATATTGTTCGAACGCAATCAAAGCTGGATGAAATGATCTTGCATCTCAAACAGAATAGGTTTTAGCACTTAATTGGTGGGTATGGCGATCCGGTTTGAAAATGAGTATTCATCTCGGTGGAGGTATGCATACCGTCTCGATTTTTTTTTTTTTTTTTTGTAAGTATCCGTATGTATATATGTTTATCATTTAGGCGGATGGCAAGTTTCTTTTTCCCATAAATACATTAAGTGAAATAAAAAATTGTGTGATGAAATATTCAGAGAGAGGAAAGCAATTTACTCGAATCAAGATCTATCTAGCTGCATTGAAATTAACATTTGTTCGAGAACCAGAGGCCACACGTAGCCATTCAAAATCTTCACCAAGCTTCGGATGAGTAGTTTTTCTGCTGCAAAATGGAGGCTTACATGGACGCTCGTCTAAACTATATAAACAGACGGTTGTACTTCATGAACCAAAAACTGTTTTACCTAAACAACATACTCAAGATCATACTTTACAGAGTGGCTCGAGTCGGCACAACTCAGGATTACCGAAGACTCAAAGTTGAGACGCAGAAATGGTCAATATGCCATACTGAAATAAAGCATGATTGCTGTCGATTGATGCTCCAAGTAGTAAGCCTAAAACTAATTCACAGGTCTATGGAGATAGTCTGCATGGATCATAAGCTGCGCTACATGAACTGGAAGATTGAGCAATCCCAAACAAAGCTCTACGCAATGCAGCCAAAGTTGCAGTACATCGACTCCACATTGGACCATATTTACACCACCAAACTTGAGGTTCAAGTGGATGGAAAACAGTAACTTGAATAATAGCTATATATGTGTATATATTGTTGTCTGAATGATTTGAAACTTTTTAAACTAGGTAGACATACGCATATGCATGCGTGATCTCTCCGAGTGATTTTATGCGGAAAACCGAGTTCTACTTGTGGTGGCCGTTCTATTTTATCAAAAAAAGCAACACCTTCGTCCTGTAGCGTATGCATATATACCTAGGGTAGTAGATACTGTCATGCGATGACATTCTGTTTTCTACAAAAGGATATCGAAAAGAAACAGGAGAAATGCCCAACAATGCTTCATATCTAATTGATTAACAGTCTTTATTCATACTACTGCAGCTCACTTAGTATGCTTCATATCTTCAAATGCACCGACACGTATACAGTTATGCATAGCTGTCTAGCGCTACTATAGTTATAGCTGCAGATAGTAGTTATAGCTACTACAGCCGCCGTTTTTTTCAGGTGTACCAATGGCCCTGGACGCCTGGCGAAACCGGAGTGAGACCGATAGCGGCAGAGACAAAAGCCACGTGACGCCGACCCCGACGCCGATACCGGTGCGAGCACGGTGCGGTGAGTAAGGGATTTATTTATGTATGACTCTTTTGTGTGATTGGCGGGGTATATAAAGGGTGAAATAATACGCCTTTGTGCTTTTTTTTTTTTTCTTCACAACACATTAAATTTTTCACTTTTCTCAGAACACTTGAATATTATTATGTCTTCTCGAGCATTTATTAGAACCGCCTTGAGAGCTGCTGGTCGTGCCTCTGCTAGACCAGCTGTTCAAAAGAGAGCCATCTCTGTCGCTGCCAATGCTGCTGTCAGACCTACCGTCAGAGCTACCTCTGCTACCCAAGTCCGTGGTGTCAAGACCATCAACTTCGGTGGTACTGAAGAAATTGTCCATGAACGTGCTGACTGGCCAAGAGAGAAGCTTCTTGAATACTTCAAGAACGACACTTTGGCTATGATTGGTTACGGTTCCCAAGGTTACGGCCAAGGTCTTAACATGAGAGACAATGGTCTTAACGTCATCCTTGGTGTCCGTAAGGATGGTGCCTCTTGGAAGGCTGCCTTGGACGACGGTTGGGTCCCAGGTGAAAATCTCTTTGATGTGTCTGAAGCCATTCAAAAGGGTACTATCATCATGAACTTGCTTTCTGATGCTGCCCAATCTGAAACCTGGCCACAAATCAAGCCATTGCTCACCAAGGGCAAGACTCTCTACTTCTCTCACGGTTTCTCCCCAGTCTTCAAGGACTTGACCAAGGTCGACCCACCAAAGGACATTGACGTTATCCTTGTTGCTCCAAAGGGTTCCGGTAGAACCGTACGATCTCTCTTCAAGGAAGGTCGTGGTATCAACTCTTCTTACGCCGTCTGGAATGACGTTACCGGTAAGGCTGAAGAAAAGGCTATTGCCCTCGCTGTCGGTGTTGGTTCTGGTTACGTCTATCAAACCACCTTCGAGAAGGAGGTCAGATCCGATCTTTACGGTGAACGTGGTTGTCTTATGGGCGGTATCCACGGTATGTTCCTGGCTCAATACGAGGTTCTCCGTGAACGTGGCCACACTCCATCCGAGGCTTTCAATGAGACCGTTGAAGAAGCAACTCAATCTCTTTACCCATTGATTGGTAAGAACGGTATGGACTACATGTACGATGCCTGCTCCACCACTGCCAGAAGAGGTGCTCTCGACTGGTCCCCACGATTCAAGGACGCTCTCAAGCCGGTGTTCAACCAATTGTACGACTCCGTTGTTGATGGATCTGAAACTAAGCGATCCCTCGACTTCAACTCCCAAAAGGACTACAGAGACAAGTTTGAAGCTGAGCTCCAAGAGATCCGAGACCTCGAGATCTGGAAGGTGGGCAAGGAAGTTAGAAAGCTTCGTCCAGAAAACCAATAAATCACTCGAACAAACGAATAATATTCGTGGCATATAGTGTTCCAGAAGTGAATTTAACGAAAAATTATTTAATGTCTTGTGATGAATTGATGTAATTAAAAAAAAATATATACTCCTGTTGTCTTATCTATGTGCATCTAAGCGAGGATATAGCCTCGCACGAATACACTCTCTGAAGGAAAACACATTTAAACAGTCAAGGCTCACGGTCGTCCTGGGTATGCATAATTGGCTTTGAGTGCAATTTCTTTCCTAGAAAAGAAACTAAAATATAACAGTACTGTGGAAAGATGTCATGTCATGTTGTGACTTAGGACTCTATGACTCTCGTATATATTGAATTTGCAGTTCAATTTGGAAGTTCATATAACTCTGACAAATCAGGTTCTCGGAAGGTATGTCATACTGTAAATCCAGCCTTTGTAATCGCAACAGTAAATTTGATATTCATTCATTTATTGTAGGTTGAGATGACTGTAACCTCAAATATACAACAAGTACCGAAAGCTGGACAAATTAGTGGCATATCATTTCCAAAATCAGTTTGCAAAGGAATAGAGGATCAATATTAAAACGCCTATTCTCGGTATAACAGCGATTCATCAGATATAAGATAGTGTTTATCGAAATAAATATGATTCCTCAAGAACGAGCTCACGCCACTAGCTTCATCGATGATACAGAACTGTTGAAAGAAAAAATCTCAGTTAGCATTACAACTAAAACAAATTGCCTATCGGAATCAAACGCAAGACCACAGCAGCGGCAACATCAGGACTAAACTTTTCTAAAGCTCCAACAACCCATTCAAGGCGTCATATCCGGCAGTTCGCCAATAAGATAGTTGGTTTCAAACAGAATAAAGAACGCCGGTGTTTTGGTAACCCACAGCCATTCTTTAGCTGATTAGTCGTAACACTCATGTGTCATGATTTTACAACCAGTACAATCCTCCAGAAATGTTGCTTTGCTGTGCAGAGCGCAGGCATATGCATATATATATGGCATACCACCAAAATTTAAGACCTGATACAATATGCACAGCTGAAATATACGGGTTGAAATCGAAAATTGTATGCGTATATATCTTCAATCAATGGATCGCGACGATACGGGAAGCGCTAAGCGTCCCCCTTTGTAAGCGATTATACTATGTTAATTACAAGTTAGCCTCTAACATCATCAAACTTCTCCCCATGCACTATTCCACCCCGCATCGCTGTCACCACATCTCTCTTGAACTGCGATCGATTCATTCTGAGGCATTCCGCCGCCTCTTTGTTGAGAGGGTCGGTTGCATTAGGCTCCAGAAACAGGTACTGTAGCCCAATCATGACAGAATTCAGACTCAAAACCGGTTTCCAATCCTCCCGTAAAATGTTCAGGCACACGTTACCCTGCAAATCGATATTTGGATGATAGATTTTTTGGGTGCACTTCACCTTTGGAGGCTCGTGGGGAAAGTTGTTATTGATGGCAAAGCTGAATTTGAACTTGCCACCTTTGTACATGCCCTCGTCGGGCCGTAGCTCGAGCTCGAAGTTCATGGTATCTTCCGGATCTGGGAAATGCGTCTTCATGGTATTGGGCAGGGACAATTCTGTCAAGTCCTTTTGTACTCGCAGTTGAGCCCCGGTGACCTTCTTTTTTTTGCTCCCTTCACCTCCGTTTTCCTCCTGTTGCTGCTTCAAACTCCAGATTTTCAACTATGCCGTGTTAGCCTTGATAGCCTAGTGTACATATGAGGACTCACCATCGTGTGGGTTTCTCAGTATTCTTATCTTCTCGACCGTGGGAAGGTGTGTCGTGATTTCCACCTTTTCCCAACTTCTTCCAGGCCACTACCGTTGTAGTTTTGGGTTGGGGAAATTCCCGGACCGGTATTTCCAACACTTACTTTATGCTTGTTATTTAATTGAAGAATCGTATTTGTACATATGCATATTCGTACAAGATTGGAATTATACTATATATTCAGATGTATATTCAGCATATGCATATTCCCATCATGTTTGTTCTATGCGTATACGGGCAGTTGCTATTCAGGCACATGTATGCATATGCATATGTGAAAGTATGCGTATAAATATATGAAAGTCAGTTCCTCACACATATGCATATAATAAATGAAGTGAAAAAACAACAAAAAAACACATGTATGAACTCAATCTTGTAAAATTACCGATTGTTTTTGGGATATATCGTTATGTGGTCTATTCCCGGTTAAATCAATGAATTTTGCTATATTACACTAAGAATGTGCTTGTCTTTGACAAATCAAGATGAGCTGCTCGATAACAATACAAAATAATACTTTTCCTTCAGTAATTTATACACACTATCCGTTTCAATTACGGGCCGCTATGAATATGTAGATATATAGATAGAAGTACCTGTAGGTCTGTCGGGTACTTTTATACAGAAGCCTTTGGCATAAAATGGGCAACGAAACATGAACAATCTTCTTTTTCTGGATATTATACCTGCTGTCACAACTATCAATACATAATTGTTTTATTAGTTTGTATTTTACCATGAGCATGGCCTAACCAGCGTTCGGTCCGTAGAACAGCTTCCAATCTGTGAGGCAACAACAAAGGTTGATTTCAACTTCTTTATTTAAAAAAAAAAAAAAAACTGCGAGCAGTCACATTCCAGTAATTGACTAGACATTTTCGGTTGAGACTATTTAATCTTATTTGGTATCGCCAGCCCTTCTATGCATATGCACAGAAATACTTTTGACAACCAACAATCATTATACATCCCTTATAATACTATGCGTATGCATATACATGTTGGAAAAAAAAAAAAAAAACAAACTAACATTGATCTAAAATATGCATACCAACTGGAATATACTAAAATTTCAACAGAGCATAGGAAAAAGCAAATTTATGTCCACCCTTCAAAGCTTTCCAGCGCCACTTTTAAAAACTTTGTACCTCCGTGCGGCGGTGGCGGCTACCATCACTAACACTGAGAAAAATAAAACTCTTCGACTAACACCTAACAACAATGCCAAAAGATGCCCTTCCAAAAGATGGACGATTAACTGATGCTGAGTATGAACAGGCTATTCAACAGCAGCAAACTGTATATTCCAAACCAGCTAATAAGAAGCAGCAGCAACCGTTAGGTGCTCTTCCGCCTTCTACTTCCGCTGGTAGTGGCGCTAATACAGACAAAAGAGTTACAGTAAAACGATCAGGAGGAGGCAAGACTTGGGAAGATAGAAGCTTATTAGAATGGGATCCTACTCATTTCCGATTGTTTGTGGGGAACTTGAGTCCTGAGGTGACCGATGAGATGCTTAACTCCGCTTTTATGCGTTTTTCATCTATGTCTAAGGTTAAAGTGGTGATGGATCCAAAGACTGATAAAAACAAAGGGTATGGCTTTGTTTCATTTGCGGACCCTGAAGATTACTTTAAAGCTTTCAAAGAGGTTAACGGGAAATATATAGGAAATCATCCGGTACAGCTTAAAAAGGCAACAACTGAAATTAAGAGAACTTCTGTTAAGAACCGCCCTCATCCGTATAGTAATAATAATAAATGGCGTCGAAGATGAGCTTATTTATTGTACGAAGTGTATATGAGACTGGTTTATCAGGGAGATATTGAATTTAATAAGAAGCAACTCTTCGAAACGATTTAATTGATATTTACGTAGATGTTCTTGATAAAATACTTTAATCGGATAATTCTGATAACTCAACCACTTCAAAAGTACCGTCATCAGTAGAAAAAGATTCGTCTTCTGGTTCACTGAAGTCAGCGAATTCGTCCAACGACTCGGCCGCGTCGCTAGCTGCAGTCTTTATGATTGAAGAGGAAGGAGACTCTTTTGGAAGAGTCGGGAAGACAACACTTGAACCACTTTCAGTAGAACTTCCCGATCCACCTTCTTCATGCTTTTCTTCCAAATCACTAACTGTCGTGTATCCCGTTTCCACAGAAGCCGCTTCCTTGGACTGATGCTGCGGCTCGTCGTTGAAATGCTGACAGATCTCCTCAGTGAAATCTCGATAGCCAAATGTTTCCCCACTAGGTGTTTTCAAAATCCATTCAGAAGGAATTGCTTCGGGATCAACGAACGAAGTGAAAACGACATCTGCTCCAGGGGCGGTACTGAACGGCGTGTATACTACTCGCTTTTGTTGTGAACTCTCATGGGCACTGGCCGGAACTACTCCAGTATAACGGGGCCAAGGTTGAGTTCCTGTGTTTGTATAAATCATTGTAAGACAACCGTTAACACCAATAGAGAAATCTACCAATGAAGCTGAAAATTGTTCTTGTGTGGAGGAAGATTCGTCAGCCTGAGTTGATACAGTATCCTCTTTCTTTTCATCATTGATAATTGAAGAAATCGGAATTGTAGTGCTAGTAGCAGCAGTAATAGCACCACCTGGTTCCTTGAATGATTCAGAATTCAACTTGAAGTTGGGATTTGGCTGATTGAATTTGATCAACGGATGTGTGGGGTCATGGTCAAAGTGGGGTGACGCTTCACACTTCTGGCAAAAATCAGTGTCATGGCAAACTGCACACTTGTATCTCACACCTTTAATGATGGCAACTCGATCCTTACAAAGTGGACCATCACAGTAGATATGATCGTGAACAGCCTTTGGTTTGGAAACGTGATAATAATCTGTCGGATTGGAAATGGCCGCAAAGGTGTGCCCGGGGTGAGTTGTGTGTCTAGAAGGAAAGCAATCTTCACAGAGATCAAAATCCGGGCAATCTTGACAAACAAACCGGGACCCAGCGATTCTGTTTGAGCACCCATCGCAAAGTGCTCTGTGTGATTTCTTCTCCTTCGTAGGCGCCGCGGTGGGTGTAGAAGGCACTTTCTGAGGCTCAACCTTTGCGTCCAGGATATTAACTCTTGAACAAGGGTCGACCTTAACGAAGGAATGGGTATCGTTGTGACAGGACTCACGATAGCCAATGCATTTCGAGCAGTAATCAAAGTCCGGACACATTAGACATTTGTATCGTTCCCCGGTTATGTCCTCATTGCATTTGTCGCAAATGGCAACTGATGACTTGTATTGCCTGGAACAACAACCATGAATAAGGTCTTCCTTATGATGGATTCTAATAAATGAGTGGTGCGGATGGTCTTTTCCTCTGGCTTTAAAGCATTCAGAGCAATAGTCAAAATCTTCACAACCCAAGCATTTGTACCTATAACCGCGGATCATTTCGTCGCACTTATCACAGATGGCATTATGAGCTGGCGTTGTCTCTGTCAAGTTTCCAGTTTTATTATCAACTGGAGACTCTTTCTCGAGAGGGTTAACTGCAGCAACATAATCCTCCTCACTATGGAGCTTTGCAAACGCGTGGTGATTATGTTTTCCTTGTTTCATGCAGTCATCGCACAAGTCGTAGTCACTACAAGTCAAACACTTGTGACGGATTCCCGTGATCCTTCTTTGATTATCTTGTGAACTGCAACCATTGCAATAGGCATTGTGCACAGACTTGGACATGCCAGATCCAGGAACAAAATCATCCTTGGTATGCAATCTTGCGAACGAATGGTGGTTGTGTTTGCCTTGCAACTTGCAATTTCCGCACAAATCAAAATCCTTACAATCCAGACATTTGTAGCGAGCGCCAGCAATCGACTTCTGTTCAACACCAGCACACCCATCACAATACGCAGTATGAATGGATACGGTAGTGTTATTAGTTCCAGGAAGAGTGTCAATGGATTCCTGCGGCGCATTGAGCGTGAACGCATGACCAGGAATGTGAACCTCGTCCTTCCTCATAATACAATCCTGGCAGAGATCAAAGTTATGGCAATCCTGGCACTTGAATCCCGAATTAGTGAGGATCGCATTACAACAGTTGCATAGGACAGTATCCATACCATTTCCAACGCTAGCAATGGAAGATGATGCACTTTTTTTGCCGAAATAGCTATCCAACAAAGAAACAAACTGACTGCTACCTTGCAACGCTTCAACCACTTTGGAAATAACTTCATCCGAGAGGATACTATTGGCGCCGGCGTCATTGCGAGCAGCGTTGGCTTGATAATTATTAGCGTCACATACGCCCGCAGCTGAGCCAGACTCATGAACGTCAGTAACAATAAAGCTGAATCGACGCTTGACGGTGGCGCATCTCAACAGCGCACTGAACTCAGCCTCAGAAGACAGATAGACGTACTTCTGCTTGGACTTCGAATATCTAGAAATGTTGATTTCATGGTCCTGGGGAAGCGACAGGAGGCTCTTAACCACAGAAAAAAGCTTTGTTTCACCCAGATCATCCGGAACTCTCAACTTCACCTTTCGGACCTGGCGGTAGTAGTACACAATCGCATGGATCCCGGTGACATTCTTATTAGCTTTTGGCTTCGGTTGACAACTCATAATTGCGTGGGGGGGGGGAAAGAAGGAGACACAATTCAAATTGAAAAGGGAAAAGGGAGAGATAAGGGTAGCAGCAGCACGTCACACTGCGCGTACGAGATAAGTGGCAAACCACAACTTTAAATTAGCGCGGTGATCAACACACCGCATTTTTGATTAACGCTACTGTTTTATAGATTATGTAATGTGTGGCATTTGGATAACAATATGGCACAATGAACTGGCACTGTATTTGCCTATGGGTATTACGCAGAAAACAATTAAGTTCACGCTTGGTGAGTTTAAGCCTTCTCACTGATTGTGCTGAATGATAGCACGGCGTTGGACCTAATAAGCAACACAGATCGATATAAAGCACATCTTTTCGGCTGTATCTATCATGATAGTCCGGACTATCAACTATACGCTCTTTAGGCTTCAACTGATATTCCCAACCTTCAATCAGATAGTGTGAGTTACCAGCAAGCCATTCTATACTTTTATCAGATGAACCACCGCAGAATTTGCTTGCTATACGGTACCCTCTTTTTCCAGCATGAGCCGGGATTTTATCGCGAAACGGTCCAGAGAAACTCGCTTTGCGGGATTCTTGATGGGAACCATGATATGAAGCTGTTTCATGATTGGCCCCTTGTTCCGGGACATTTCCATTGTCAGAATTGTTACTGCCGCTGTTATCGGCCCTATTCCTGGCTGCACTGACCTAACCTTCAGCATCATTAGTTTGGGCTTCATTGGCCTTACTTTTGGCTTCGATGGCCTTACTGTAGGACTCATTTTTGTTTGCTCTACTTCTGTTTGACTGAGAGGCAGATCGGAAGATCGCTCGGCTGTTTTATTTTACTGTACGAATTTCGATAGACAGGCGACTGCGACAGCATAGGAAGAGAGGAGGTGAGTTGACAAGCTGGTGGAAAGATGTCTTGAAAAATAGGTTGACTACTTAATTCGCGGCTAGATTTATTTCTGGGTGGATTAATGTACTGATTATCGAGTTGATTATACCAAGGTTTAATACTCCTTTTCTCTACACATCTAGAACTAAAATTAGCATTTTTTTTTTCCGCTTAGTCCAACATGTTCGGTCTTACTCATCTGATAAGGGATTATCATGTCGAATATCAGCGTCCATTTGCTCCGAAGACGGTCCCGGAGTAGTAGAAGAGTCACGGGAGCGGGGAGGGTTCTGAATGTTGACGATTTTAGCAGGGTTCTGAATGTTGACGATTTTAGCAGTAATATCAGAGCTATCGGGCTTCGCTGTGAAGAAAAGGTCATCTTCATCATCACTGTGGCCTTCGTGAGGGCTGAAAAAGAGTCCAGGAGATGGCGATTACTCGAGAGCGGAATAAATGACAGGTTGACGCGCCCTAGCGGTAGGATTGCTGGTCGATAAATTGTTGTTCCTACTGCGAATACTGGATTGATCCCCAGACGTACTCAAGCGATGGGTGTTCTCTTGACACTCTCAGTGTTCTAGCTTTCATTGATGTGAAGCTTTTGACAGCCTTATGAATAGGATTGCAACAGCAGGTAATGAAACTGCTGTCTCAAAAACTTTATATACTGCAATTATTACCTCACATTGCTGAAACACCGATTTTGGTTGTGAATTGAAGAAAAAAGTTCAGCAGCCATGTTGCAACCTCCATTTATTTTTGGGTGGCCGTCATGTGACTTTATTTATCTTACAACATGCGTACATACAATTTACAACTAATAATGGATTAGATGACCTTGCTACTCATAACACACGTGCTGTGTCAGTTGTTTCAAAACTCTGTGCATCAGAAAGCTCAAAAATGACTTCGGAATACAGAAATCACACCCATTATAAGAACACAACGTATTAGGATTACGTAATATGTACAACTAGTAAATAAATTAATAGAAGCCGTAAGGGGCGTAGAAGTTAGGAACCATTGGGCCAACTGGTGGAACTGGAGCGTAATACATAAATGGAGGCGGAGGAGGAGGAGGTGGCGGCGGACCCTGAACTGCCTGGCCGGGGTGGTTGGCAGAAAAATCGGCAAATGGGCCCATGACTGGCGGAGGAGGAGTCAGAGCCGGCTGAATAACCGGCACTGATGACTGATGATGTTGATGGTAACTATTCGGGTAGTAATTATGCTTGCGATACGAGGTAATGTTGGAATCAACAATGGGTGCGGACTTGTTAGTATGAGCGTGGGGCTTCACCGGAGATGACGCCGTGGTTTGCGGACTTGTTGCCGACGAGGACGTGAGTTCGCCTTCATCAGACTCTACCTGAGGCAGGTTGATGGTGATGCTGGTCCGCTTGCTGTTGTTAGCAGGCAGAATGGTGTGGATGTTGCAAGGAACGGTGGGAATCACCACAGAGTTCTTTCCGGGGAACTTTGCGATTACTTTGGCGTTACCCAGATGTCGTTTGTTGCCGAAGGGTGGGTATGGCTTAAGTCGCGAGTTAATCTCCTCGTGTTGTCGCTCCTGCTGCTTTCTGAATCGGTATCCTCCTGTTGCTCGTGCCATTCTGTGATAAAGGAATTGTTGTTAATACGCGATGTCAAATTTTTTTGGGCCGCCACGCGCCCTGACATCCATACAGTCCCGCCACCCAGCCTGCCTGCCGGGTAACCCATAAGCGCCACATTTGCCACAACGACGCCACTCTTTGTTTGTGGCGGTGGAGGCAGTTCCAACATGAGATGCGGCTGGCAATTTTTTATTTTTTATTTTTTTTTTTTTTGTATGTGCACATCTGTAGCTGAATTAAGGAGGATGTAAAACAAAGGAAGTTTCGCTACCAGGGCGAGGTATGTATATGAGAATTTTTTTTTTTTTTTTTTTTTTTTTTTGCTGCTACCGACGTACCAGCGAAACCAACGGAGAGTTTGTGGGCAGTTAGTATTGCTGCATGTGGAAAAAGTCGGTGATATGTTGGATAAGTAGAGTTTTAGTGGAAAATTCGCATTATTCCGGGACTACCATCAGCTCTTTCATTTTTGTGGCAGTTGAAACCCAGGAAAACTTGCTGACGCATGAACTACCATTGGACACCATTCATAAAATGAGTAGGATCAGCACTGCAATTTTTTTTTTTTTTTTTTTGTACACTAGAAAGGCAGTTATTTGATACTGCTGCAATTATTTAAGCGTTCCAGATGAGGTGTGTCCAGAAACCGGATAATGAATTTTCCACCGTTAGAGTTCTGTATTGAGGACTACTTTAAGAAGATTTTGCAGTTTTTCAGACTCAGTGTCGCTGTCATTTATGTCACAAACTATATAATGCTTACTAATACGTCTGACCTAGCATTAACTCAGACATGTTCATCACTGTTGTCACCAATGGCAATAACCCACCTGACTCAGTCTAGATAGATGCAAAATATAACGCCACAGAGACCCGGCAGGATCAACACCCGCTGTGTTGATGAATACCGCTGAAAGCTTTTCCACCGAGCTTTCACAACAGACCATTCATGCTGCCATCAGGCGAGACTGTCTGAGAAAGTCTGCTGCTGCTCTTTATCCGAACTCTTGCCGGCTACTATGAATAAAATTTTACGTCTCACTCAGCCCGGAACAACAACTGTTCCACATCTGCAGCTTCCACACACTACTGTCCTCAGCTGCTTGTGATGGAAGCCATCATTTGGCGTTTTTAACGATCCACTACAAACGAAGACCCTCACAAGGTGTAGTGCTAATAAGCAAAAAAAAAAAAAAAAAAAAAAAAAAAAAAAAAAAAAAAAAAAAAAAAAAAAAAAAAAAAAAAAAAAAAAAAAAAAAAAAAAAAAAAGCAGCTCTATGAGGCCGCAGTATCACCCGCAGACCATAATGCCTCTGGCGGCTTATTTTTCTCCAAAAAGAAGCAAAAATACAAACAACAAAAGGTAGCTATGCGAGACTCCAGTGCTTTTGCTTCTTTTCTAGAAAAGAAGGCCGCCCGCAGGGCAATACTTCCCCCCCTGAGTGCACCCCCTACGGGAACTGCTCTCGGGTATTTCTACCCGCGATCACCACTCTGCGCAAGACGAGCCCTTCTAGAAAGAAGGCAGCGCTAGCTCTCAGGGAAAGGCTCTTACCCCAGCCACTGACTTTCAAAACTCTCTTAGGGAACAGCGGCCACCGGCAATGCACACAGCACGACCATCACCGTGCACGTGACCGGGCCGAGATTATCGAAACGAAAATCCCTGCGGTGTGAGTCTGACCCAGGTCGTGCAAGGGCCAGCTGAGGGAGAAAAAAGCGAGAGATGAGCCGATGACGAAAACGGGTCTTTCTAGAAATAGAATGGAACCCCCCCAAGCCACAACGGCGCTGCCCCTGCCAAGGAGGGGAACAGAACCGTAGACAGCCACTTTTTGTGCCCTTCTATTAATAGGCCGCATCGACCGCAGCGGCCCGTGCATATGCGAGCCGCATGGCTGGTTTTTCCCAATCGGGCAGTTGATAAACAGGTTGCCGGGGCAACGGCGGGCTGAGGAGTTTCGTATGCACGAACACGTTCAGGAGGAGCGAAGGGACTATAAAAGGGGGGCGGGTTGCATGAATTGTGCAGTTTTACCATAATATTCCAGCAACCATAGAAACGGGCGATATGGCGTTAGGAAGAAACTGCTTAATTTTGACGTTCCCGATGTTAGGGACGGCCGTGACCATCGCGCTGACGGTGGTGCTGCTGCTGGGGTCCTCTGACAAGGTCAAGGGCCTGAACGAGGTGTATTTTATGCGTGTGGACATGTCCAACATCACGACTGAGCCGATATCGGGCATCGGGGGGAGCTTCACGTCGTCGCTGGTGAACGGCGCGATTGACGAACTCGGCGTCTCGGACATCTACGACGCGGGTCTGTCGGGATACTGCGAGGGCTCCAAGAAGGACGACAAAGTCAGCATCAAGAAGTGCCACTCCGGCGACCAGCCGTACTGGTTCGACCTCGAGACCATCCTCAAGAAGCAGGTCAACACTGGAATCTCCATCGACCTGCCAAAGAAAGTTACCAAGTACGAGGGTATCGTCAAGAACTGCTCCAAGGCCATGTGGGTGTGCTACGTCGTCGGCATTGTCGTCACCGGACTGACCATGCTCATCGGGCTGGCGTCGTTCCACTCCCGGTTCGCGTCGCTGTGCTCCACCCTCACATCGGTGGTTGCGTTCCTGGTGCTGATGGTCGCCTCCGCTATGGCCACGGGAATCTTCACCACCTACGAGAAGTACTTCAACCACGAGGTCAAGAAATACGGTATCAAGGCCTCTGTCAACGGCAGGACGCTGGCCATCGCCTGGATCCTGGTCGCCGCCAGTCTCTTCACCTGTATCTGCTGGTTCTTCAGCATCTGCTGCGGCTCCACCAGCCACCGCTTCAGCAGACGTAACCGCGGCGTTGATCATGACGAGAAGGAGCCCTTCATTGGCTATGTGCCCCACGAGCCGCACTATGCCCAATCCGCTCCATTGGCCCCCCCACCAAACCATCATCCTCCGACTCACGGATACTACTGAAACGACTGACGACCTCCACTTTGCATGTATATCGTATATAGGGAAATATAACCACGGATTGACGTTCCCCCGGAAAGAAAGCAACAAGTGTGCCTCCGGCGGCTTCTTTTTTCTCCGAAAAGAAGCAAAAAAGGTAGCTCTGCGAGGCCCCACCAGTGCTTTTGCTTCTTTTCTAGAAAAGAAGGCCGCCCGCAGGGCAATACACGACCCCGCGTAGCCTCCGGCGGCTTCTTTTTTCTCCGAAAAGAAGCAAAAAAGGTAGCTCTGCGAGGCCCCACCAGTGCTTTTGCTTCTTTTCTAGAAAAGAAGGCCGCCCGCAGGGCAATACACGACCCGCGTAGCCTCCGGCGGCTTCTTTTTTCTCCGAAAAGAAGCAAAAAAGGTAGCTCTGCGAGGCAATTCCAGTGCTTTTGCTTCTTTTCTCGAAAATAGGGCCGCCGGCAGGGCGTATGTAGATCCTAGCGGTTAAATGACAAAAGGACAATACTTACAGGTGATCGTACTAGACAAGAGAAGGAGGCGCTTAATCGCCCAAACCCCTACAACGTGCACTGGAGGTGTGTCCGCAGACGGTGTGGCTTGGCTGTGCGTGTGTAGGGATCCTGGAGAGAAGAAGCGACCCTCTTCTGTCTAACGAGGGCAAGAAAAAAAAAAAAAAAAGGTAAACTCTGGAGGGGATTGGCCCCCTTTTATACTCGTGCGGTTGCTGCTAAGCGCCGCGTCGTGCAAATAATATTTCCTAATAGGGCAAGCCGCCTGTCTCCGCGTCTACCAAAGTGGGACACCACCTCTCTGCATCGCAATGTGCCTCCAGGGCTGCTTTTTTCTCCGAAAAGAAGCAAAAAAGGTAGCTCTGCGAGGCCCCACCAGTGCTTTTGCTTCTTTTCTAGAAAAGAAGGCCGCCCGCAGGGCAATACACGACCCTGCGTAGCCTCCGGCGGCTTCTTTTTTCTCCGAAAAGAAGCAAAAAAGGTAGCTCTGCGAGGCCTCACCAGTGCTTTTGCTTCTTTTCTAGAAAAGAAGGCCGCCCGCAGGGCAATACACGACCCTGCGTAGCCTCCGGCGGCTTCTTTTTTCTCCGAAAAGAAGCAAAAAAGGTAGCTCTGCGAGGCCTCACCAGTGCTTTTGCTTCTTTTCTAGAAAAGAAGGCCGCCCGCAGGGCAATACACGACCCTGCGTAGGCCACCCAGGGCAATTGCTTCCACAGTGCCTGTGGATTAACTAGCTCAGCAAGGCTGCAGCCAAGCCTGATCGCCACACGATTACTCATGGAGCTAACACAGACGTTGGGATGGTATGTACATTATTAATCGAGTCCATCGCTTATCCGAGGTGACCGATTCTCAACGATTCGGTGACGTAACACCTCTCACAGGTGTCTTGGTAGAATAAAGAATGGGGGAACAAGACAACACACGCCACACGCCACTCGCTCGGGTCGCACATCTCATTCCCTATTAGGGAAGTACCTTACTAATATGGGCACTGGCGACATGTTGGCCTTTTTTCAGCCTCAAATCGCTCCGGACTGCCACTACAAACCGCACCATTAAGCACTCATCTCTACCGCCCATCCACCCAGCCAAAGCTTATGCTTTTTTTTTCTGGGCCGCACGTCTGCAGCTGCCTCTGCGCACATCCCATTCCGTGCCTGCGTTTTCCTGCACTGTGGATCCCCCCCCCAGGTCTCGGCAGCCTGGGAACGCCGCCGGAGGAATAAGCTCAACGCGAATGGGGTCTCACACTTTGTTTGCTGGCTAACGTCATAGCAAGCGCACGGGGCTAGGAAGGGATCAGCAGGACGGTGCCCGCATCTGGAAAGATGTTCGCCGAGATAAGCTTCATTTGGCAGGCGCTTGGAAATCCGGTTGCACCACATTTGCTCTTGTGAGGCAGCGTGCCAAAGCTATAAAGGAGTGTGCTGCTGCTGATGTGCGCTCTACGTTTCCTTTTTTTTTTTATTACTTTTTTTATTACTACTTAGTTCTCTCTGTCAGCTAGTGAACACCATGTTTGATTTTCTAGGCGGATTGAGAGCCCGGACCAACACGGCTGGGCTCAAGGGCCGTCCGTTGCGGGTGTTTGTGACCTTCACCGCCGTCATGGGGTTCTCGTTGTTCGGGTACGACCAGGGGCTGATGTCTGGCATCATCACCGGGCCCCAGTTCAACGACGAGTTCCCACCCACCAAGGGCGAGACCCACCATGCGACCGTGATCCAGGGTGCGGTGACCGCGTGCTACGAGATCGGCTGCTTCTTTGGGGCAATGTTTGCGCTTTTCCGCGGTGAGAAGACCGGTCGTCGTCCGCTGGTGCTCGTGGGCGCGGTGTTGCTCATCATTGGCACCGTCATCTCCTGCAGTGCGTTTGGGGAGCATTGGGGGCTGGGCCAATTTGTTATAGGTAGAGTCGTCACCGGCATTGGCAACGGTATGAACACGGCCACCATCCCTGTGTGGCAGAGTGAGATGAGTCAGGCCGAGAACCGTGGGTTTCTGGTGAACCTGGAAGGTGCGGTCATTGCTGTTGGCACGTTTGTGGCGTATTGGATCGACTTTGGTCTCTCCTACGTCAATTCGTCCGTCCAATGGCGTTTCCCCGTCGCAATGCAGATTGTGTTTGCGCTGATCATCTTCTTCGGCATGTGGCGACTCCCCGAGTCGCCAAGATGGCTAATTGCCCGTGGACGGCATGAAGAGGCCAAGATGATCCTGGCCAAGCTCGCCGGCATTGATAACACCAACGACGAGTCGGTGGTCGTTGAGGCCCGTGTGATCCACGAGGCCATTGTCCGCACCGGCCATCAAGCCGGCTTCAAGGAGCTCTTCACCGGAGGACCCACCGCTCATTTCAGACGAATGGTCACCGGTGCATCTACGCAATTCTTCCAGCAGTTCACGGGCTGCAATGCGGCGATCTACTATTCGACCGTCTTGTTCCAGAACTCCATGGGCCAGTCGCGGCGTATGGCGCTGGTTATGGGCGGAATCTTCTCCACAATCTACGCCCTCGCCACCATTCCGTCCTTCTTCATGATTGACACGGTCGGGCGAAGAAAGCTCTTCTTGGTGGGTGCCATTGGCCAGGGCGTCTCCTTCATCATCACCTTTGGCTGTCTTGTGCACACCACAAAGTCCAACGCCAAAGGTGCCGCCGTCGGGCTCTATCTTTTCATCGTCTTCTTCGCCTTCACCATCCTCCCGCTGCCGTGGATCTATCCACCGGAGATCAACCCAATGAAGACCAGAACCGCTGCGGCCGCAGTGTCCACGTGCACGAACTGGCTGTGTAACTTCGCCGTGGTCATGTTCACCCCAATCTTCATCAACGCGTCCGGATGGGGCTGCTATCTCTTCTTCGCCATCATGAACTTCATCTGGGTTCCCGTCATCTTCTTCTTCTACCCAGAGACCGCCCAGAGAAGACTGGAAGAGGTGGACGTGATCTTTGCAAAGGCCCACCACGACCGCAGGCCCGTATGGCGTGTCGCGGCCACCATGCCGAAGCTCAGCGAAGAGGAGGTTGAACAGGAGGCCATCAGAACGGGCTTGTTCTTGGATGAGGACGAAAAGGCTCAGCAGAGCAACCACCTCGAACAGGAGGAGGCCGAGCCTCAACCGCCTCCACAACTACAAACGCAGGCTCAAGATTAAGTCCGCTTGTTCACGCTCCTTTTTTTGTTTTTGTTTTGTGTTAATAGCTTGATTTTGTGGATGTTCTGTGCGGAACATCCACCCAGGGTTTAGAATAGCTTGGTTCCTTCATAGACGGAAAGCTAGATCATTACAAGTGTGCTATCTGAGAGTAATTAGATCCGAGTACTCTAGAAATTGTTTTAGATTCAGCGAGATGAAAGGCATAGACAAGTCTGCCGTAAATACATAATATCTATACAAAATGCAAGGATTCCTGTGTCAACTGCTTCCAGCGGCTTCTTTTGAGGCACCAGTGCTTTTGCTTCTTTTCTAGAAAAGAAGGCCGCCCGCAGGGCAATGTGTGCCTCCGGCGGCTTCTTTTTTCTCCGAAAAGAAGCAAAAAAGGTAGCTCTGCGAGGCTTTTCCCAGACAGCCTGTCACGTGAGGGCGCTTTTGCTTGTTCTCTGGAAAAGAGGCCCCCGCACGAGCTATGTGACGCGGACAAGGGAAAGGTCCAGTCTAACTCTATCAAAGGTTTATTTCTCGTTAATCATGTTACATGGATGAATAGTTACCGTCGACAATCACGTCGGCCCCGGTCATGTAGGAAGAGGCATCAGAAGCGAGGAACACATAGGCACCCTTGAGCTCATAGGTGTTGCACATACGGCCAGCGGGGATTCTTCGAACCCATTCCTTGCTCCATTCTTCGTTGACACCGCCAGTCATTTCGGTGGCAATGTAGCCTGGGGAGATGCAGTTGATCTTGAGCACGTCAGCCCATTCGTACGCAAGGCACTTGGCAAGCTGAACCACGCCTGCCTTGGATGCATTGTAAGGAGCCTGCAGTTGCGGAGTGTTGACAATTGTGCCAGAGATGGAAGCGGTGATGATGATGGAGCCTTGACGAATCTTCCCAGCCTCCTTCTGCTGCTTGAACACTCTATAGGCGGCCTGACAGCCGTAGTAGGCCCCATCCAGGTTGACCTCCATCTGCTTTCTATACTTGTCTTCTGGATACTCGTCAGAGCCCAAATGATAGCAAATGCCAGCGTTGAGCACAACCGTATCGAGCTTGCCAAAGTCAGCGTAGACTTTGTCAGTCACTCTTTCGACGTCCTGCTTCGACCCAACATTGAGCTTGTAGGCGCTGACAGTAACGTCTGAGTCGGTAGCAGCTGATTGGATCAGCTCAGTGGCCTTCTTAACCTCCTCTTCGGAAGACGACGAGTAGGTGATAGCTACGCTGGATCCGGCTTCAACAAGGCCCTTGGCCACCTGAAGACCAATTCCTCTACAGCCTCCCGTGACTAAGGCCACCTTGCCCTTGAGGGAGAAGAAGTTCAAGACTGGAGCGTCCTTTGGCGTGTCTAGCATTTTTTTTTTATATTTTTTTTGTTACTTTCCGTGTTTGGTCCAAATAGTTTTCACCCACAGTTAAGGGTATTTCACCGACTTAAATACCCCTGGACTCCACAACCGGGCCATATTATCCCGGGCTTCCTAATCGGGTAGTAATTGTTCGTGACGTGGATAAATAGGCAAAATGATCGGGAGGAAGCACACCGTCCGCGGCGGAGCTGATCCGACCGGTATGTATAAATAACCCCACAATTTCTCCGGTTGAAAACTCATACCGCTACATCCCACGTAGTTTACAACAACAGCAACAAAAAAAAAAATGGATGGAGAGAACCCAGCTTTCGTGTTGCAAAAGGTCAATGAGGTCTCGATTGAGGCGCGAAAGAGACCTTCGCTCAAGCATTCGAAGGAGGTGCTTCTTCACATTGAACAGACCGGGATCTGTGGATCCGACGTCCATTACTGGACTCACGGCAGTATTGGAAAGTTCGTGCTTACGGGACCCATGATTCTCGGGCACGAGTCATCCGGCACTGTTGTTGAGGTTGGTGCCGATGTCAAGGGATTGAAGGTTGGTGACAGAGTTGCTGTGGAGCCGGGTGTTCCTTGCAGATATTGTGCCCGATGCAAAGAGGGCAATTACAACCATTGCGATGGCATGGAGTTTGCTGCCACACCTCCATATGACGGTACGCTGCAGAAGTACTATGCGGTTGATTACGACTTCTGCTACAAGCTTCCCGAGTCCATGTCCTTTGAAGAGGGTGCCATGATGGAGCCAGTCTCTGTTGCGGTCCAAGTCACCCGACGGGCCGATCTGAGGGCCACTGACAACGTTCTTGTTTTCGGCTGTGGGCCAATTGGGCTCCTCTGTCAGGGTGTGGCCAAGGCTATGGGATGCAAGAAAGTCATTGGTGTCGATATCTCCGATGGTAGATTGGACTTTGCGTCCAGCTATGCTGCCGACGGCGTCTTCAAGCCAAGCAAACGTTCTCCCGAAGAAAATGACGACACATACAACAAGCGTGTCGCACAGGAGCTTCTGGACAAGTTTGGCATTGAGGGTGGCTTTGATGCCATCATCGAGGCCACTGGTGCCCAGCCATGCATCCAATTGGGTGTCTATGCAGCCCGCCAACAGGCCCGATACGTCCAGGCCGGCATGGGCAACGACTTCTGCAACTTCCCAGTCACCGCCGCCCTGATCAAGGAGATCTACTGGACCGGTAGCTTCCGATATTCCAGTGGGGCCTACGAGACGGCCATTGAGCTCGTCTCGTCGGGCAAGCTCGATGTCAAGCCACTCGTGACCAACCGATACACGTTTGAACAAGCCGAGGAGGCGTTCAAGCTTGTCAATTCTCGCGATGAAAGCGTCATCAAGGTCATCATCGCTGGTGTCCCCAAGTAGAACTCTAATATGTATTTATCCCTTGTATTGTCCCAGTGCTTTTGCTTCTTTTCTAGTAAAGAAGGCCGCCTGCAGGGCATAGTCCCTCCGGCGACTGCTTTTGTCTCTTTTCTGAGAAGACACATCCGTGTTGACGTACTCAGAGCCTTAAGTTCGCATGTTCCTGGTATAGCCGCCCACCGCGGAATTTCGTGCCGGACCCCGATAGGGAGATAGGTGGGGTGGGCGTGGGTATAAATACCAACCAGGAAGAGACGTCTGGACCAGCATCACGGCAAAAATGAAGTGGATCAAGTGTGAGGGCACTCCGTACGAGATTGGATACACCCATGGAAGTGAGGCGAAGAAAGAGGTAGAGAGCAGCATCGCGTTTTATACAGCATTCTTCGAAGAGGAGGCCAAAGTTAAGTGGCCAGAAGTGCAGGAGATCGCACGCAAGTTCAAGCCTACAATCGCGTCCAAATGGCCCGAATTGCTAGAGGAGATTCGTGGTGTGGCAGACGGGTCCGGACGAAGTCTGGAAGATATCCTTGCGCTGAACGTAAGGACCGAAATAGCATATGGGCTGCGACAGAAGCCAACAGACGGCTGTACCGCCATGTTCTGGAACCCGAAGCAGCATGCTCAACCCGTATTTCTGGCTCAGAATTGGGATTGGAGGGAGGAACAGATTCACGCTCTTATAGCGCTGGAAGTGGCCCCCAAGGTGTCTCCCGCGTACAAGATGATGACGGAAGCAGGCATCATCGGCAAGATCGGACTCAATGAGCATGGGGTAGGAGTGTGCTTGAACGCCATTACTGCCACTGGTATGGCCACTGATAAGCTTCCGATCCATTTGGCGCTTAGGTTGGTGTATAATTTTAAATCGGCCCGCGAAGCCGCAGATTACCTGAAAGGGGAGAACTGCGCATCGGCCGGTCACGTGCTGATAGGCGATAAGAACGGATTCGGGATCGGACTGGAGTTTTCATCTGAAGACTACAAGGAGTTGGATGTTGACCAAGAAGGGCATATTTACCACTCGAACCACTACCTGAAGGACCATTTTGGGGCTGATGGGAAGCAGATTGTTGACCACGGGCCTGTGGATTCGCCATTCCGGGTTGGACGCATCGCCGAACTCGCAGAGAAGGTTGAGCCGACTATTGAGTCCGTTCAGACGATTTTCAAGGACGAGAAGAACTATCCCGGGTCTATCTGTCGGAAGACAGAGGGTGCAACCGAGAGTTCTACAGTGTTTAATATTGTGATGGATCTCTCCCACACGAGAGCGGAGGTGATCGTTGGTCGGCCTTGTGAAGAGAACGTAGGTAGGGTCAAGTTTAGCTTTTGAGTAGTAACTGTAATTTGGTGTCTTGTCTCGTATCGATTTGCAGTCTTCAGCCGGAGGCTTCTGTTCTAGAAAGAGAAAAACACAGTGTTATCTCTGATCAGTCCGGTAGCTTCTTTTTTTTTTTTTTTTTTTTTTTTTTTTTTTTTTTTTTTTTTTTTTTTTTTTTTTTTTTTTTTTTTTTTTTTAGCTAGCTCTGCGAGGCCAGTGCTTTTGCTTCTTTTCTAGAAAAGAAGGCCGCCCGCAGGGCAATGCGGGCTCCGTGGAACATGGCAGCTGTATCATGCTAGTCGAGCGCTGGTAGCTGGTGAATGAATTCGTATTACGAAGCTTCCGTGGATACAATGGCTTGTTATTGCAACAATGCCGGAGTAGCGGCAGCAAATAGCTCGTAGTTTTGTTTCTCCGCATCTCCGCGGTCGGGGGGAAGCTCCGACATCCAATCTGCGCGGGAAACATAATACCACAATTGCTGCGATTGCCGGAATATATAATGTCAGGACTCAACCGGACTATAGGAGGAGCAACGAAGCTCCTTCGGTGTTCTGGAAGCCCATATTGCGTTGGCCTTTCTCACGGGAAAGGCGCCCAACAAGAGATCCGGAAGTCTATTGACTTTTATGCTAAGTTCTTCGACCAACACGCAGGACTGAAATGGAGTGAGGTACAAAAGGTCGCTTTGGAAAAATTCGAGCCAGTAATATCGACAAATTGGCCAGAACTGTTGCACGAAATGGACGGGGTTGCCCACGGTGCAGGATTGCCGCTCGAGGATATCCTTTCTCTCAATGTGCGTACAGAACTCGCATTTGGGATGATGAAAACGGCGAGCGACGGCTGCACCAGCATGTTCTGGAACCCTGGCCGTGTGAATGGCCCTGTGTTTCTTGCCCAGAATTGGGATTGGGATGACCAACAGAGTCAATCCCTAGTTGCGTTGGATGTGCGGCCAGATTCAAGCCCGGCGTATAAAATAATGACAGAGGCTGGAATTATCGGGAAGATAGGACTTAACGAGCACGGCGTCGGTGTGGGACTGAATACCATTGTTGCTTCGGGAATGGATCCTGAAAAGCTCCCCTTGCATTTGGCGTTGAGAATGGCCCTTAATTTCAGCTGTGCGAGGGATGCTGCGGAATATTTACAGCAGCAAGCAAGTGCAGCGGCCTGTTACATAGTCTTGGCTGACGGGTCCGGTTTTGGAGTTGGAATGGAATTTTCACATCAGGACTATAAGCTTCTACATTCTGATACTACGGGTCATATTTTTCATTCTAACCATTACCTAGTTGACCACAGAAGCTCACAGGGCAAGAAGATCCTTGATTATGGCCCGCCAGGCTCTGTATTTCGCGTCAGAAGGATAGATGAATTAGCCCAGTCACTCGAACCAACACTTGAGAGCGTACAAACTATCTTTAGAGATACAAAAAATTCTCCACACGGGCTGTGTAGCTTTCCTACGAATACTGAAGCTGATGCCTCAACGCTCTTTAACATTGTCATGGACTTGAAAAGTCGGTCCGCAAAAGTCATTGTGGGTAAGCCATGTGACGGTAGTGCAGAGAAATTAGACCTCTCTTTCAGGTCAACTAATTCATGAATTGGAGGATCTATAAGGAATCGTGGTACTAATCCACGGCAGAAATAAACCGTTCATGCAACAGCACAATCATCCAATGCATGCAAACAGTTCTAATCAATCCAATTGACCCACTCGGAGTTTTGGCCGAAGTGCGGAGATTGTAGGGCCTTATCCGGCGAATTGCCCGGCACAAGATATATAGTAGCCGATCAAACAAAAATAAGGGTCCAAATTAAAAACTCGTGTTCCTAAAGTTAAACACTATGAAGCTGGTTATTGCAGGGGCATTAACGTGCCAATTGGCGCGGGCGTATCTTCAAGGTGGAGCTCCAGAGTCTGTTGGGTTGGATCCAGTACCGATGCGTGAATTAGAAAAAAATATCACCGGTTATAACCACCCTCAGTCAGGTGAAGACCATCCGGTTGAACCAGGCTCAGCAGTTGTAGTGGGCCACAAAGGTACTGTAGTAAGCAGATTTGCAACGGGCTATGCACAGTTGTACGCCGATGTGAATGGCACAAAGCTGCAAGAAGACCAAAGGGTCGAAACGACAATCAACAGTATCTACGACATGGCTAGCCTCAGCAAACTCTTTACTACTATTGCCGCGTTGCGGGAAATTGATAAGGGTAGCATCGAACTGGAGGAGAAAGTCTCAACTTACGTTCCTGAATTCGCGTCCAATGGGAAGGGGGACATCACAATGTTGCAATTGCTGACCCATACCTCAGGGTTTGACGCCGACCCTGAACCTGCGTTATCGGATACTGATGTCTACAAGACAGTCAAGGAACGTCGGAGTGCCATTTTGCATCAAAAGCTTCTCAATGAGCCAGGTTCAACCTATCTGTATTCCGATCTCAACTTTATGAGCGTTCAGCTTGTTCTCGAGAGCGTCACCAATCGTAGATTGGACGACCTTGTTATAGACTATACAGATATTCTCGGCATGCATGATACGTATTACAACCGTGGCAACCGGCCATTTAATTCAGATCCTCGCTTTGAGAGGACCGTGGCAGAGGAATTCCAAATTGCTGTTATGGGTACCAAGAATGAACCAGAACGCCCTCAACCAGTCAGAGGAACTGTCCACGACGAAAATGCTTACTCGTTGGATGGCGTGTCCGGACATGCCGGTGTTTTCTCGACCGTAGATGATACTGCCGTTTTATGTCAAATGATTCTCAACAATGGCACCTATAGAGGTCGGCGAGTTCTCTCGGAAAATGCCGTTGATATGATCTTCCACAACTACAATTCAAGATTCCCAGGACATGAACACGGAATTGGGTTTGAGCTGAATCAAACAATTTGGTCCGGCCCAATGCAGAGTGTGCACTGTGCCGGTCATACCGGTTTCACAGGCACTACGTTAGCAATTGATCGGCCATCTAATACGTTTTTTATCCTTTTTTCGAACAGGGTTCACCCTTCTCGAAAGTGGTCCAGCAACAACATTGCCAGAGAGGCCCTTGGTTATTGGGTTGCCAAGGCCCTTGGTAGAGATGTAGAGTTCCCCAGTTGAAACTATTGCTACGGTGAAATTCTAGTTCTTTTCAAATAATTCTATCCTTTAATCCGTTATACATCGGGATGTGTGCGGCTTAGTCATTTTTATGTAATCTGCCGTGATTCCCCGAATGTTCGGAGACCGAGCGCGGAGTTAGCAACTAAGGCCTGCCTATCACATTCTTCCTCTTCCAATACGCACTTCAAGACAAATGAAAGCATTACAGGTTAGTAAAGATCTCAACTTCTCGCTCGTAGATTTGCCTAAACCTACGGTTGATGCCAGCACCGAAGCCTTGATCAAAATCAAGGCTGCTGGGCTCAACCCCAGTGATAGACTTAATGCTGCCGGTGGATTCCCTTACACGACATTTCCTCGTGTAGTTGGAAGAGATTTTGCTGGAATAGTTGAAGAGGGTCCAGCAGAATGGAAAGGTAAGCGGGTTTTTGGAACCAGTGGTAACGAGATTTCCTTCAGTCGTGACGGTGCGCATGCAGAATACCTGGCCGCACCTGCTTCATCGTTGATTGAGATTCCCGAGAGCCTTAGTTTCGCCCAAGCTGCCACTCTCGGGACGCCATTTTCAACTGCTGCCCTTACTCTTGACAAGTCACATGCTGGACCAAAAGATACTGTTTTGGTATTGGGAGCTAATGGGGCAGTGGGTTCGGCGGTAGTTGCGCTAGCTACGGAACTTGGTTGTAGAGTGCTCAAAGGGGCACGAAACGACGCCGCTGCTGACGTGGACACTTCCGCAGATCCTGAACTAAAGGCCATTGGCGAAAAGGGTGGTGTTGATGTAGTTATTGATACTGTTGGGGTTCCTACGCTACTTCGAGCTGCATTGGACCAGCTTAAACCGTATGGCAGAGCTGTTTTTATCGCAGCTCCTAAACAGGGACCAAAAGATATCACGTTTGACATGTTGGGCTTTTACCGAAGAGGCTTGGAATTGATCGGTGTTAATTCTTTGAGATTCAATGCCTGCGATGCTGCTTCATTCTTGAAACCATTGGCTGAAAAGGCCGCGAGATATGCTTCCAGTGACGCTGATATCAGAAGGGTTCCACTTGAAAAAGGTGTAGAGGCTTATGCAGATAGGAGTAAAGGTAAAGTAGTTATTGTTCCAGAATGAAAAGAACGCGGACTGCGGTTAGTTTGTTTTGCTCCTTTCTAGAAAAGAACCAAAGAATTGTTTAATGGTGGCCTCCTCTTCGCATATGCGAAAAAGTTGTTTCATTTCGGTTTAATGTGACTTCTCATGTTCACAGATAAGCTCTTCCTGCATTTGCAAGTGTTTTTGGCCAAACAATGCGACCAGGAGTGTCAACCTGTAGGTCGGTATATATGGCCCTAAGAATATAAAAGGTACAATGGATTTGTTTACCCAACCTCGTCTTTAAAAAAGGCTTCTCTATGAACGATGATACGGATGGGGTCATTAGGGGTAGTGAATGCCTCAGCCACAAAGCAGAGGAAGTCCTGCTTTGGAAGATCGCCAAGACTCTGCCCAGTAAAAAAGTTCAGGAATACTGGAACCCCAAAAAGGGTATCCGAAATCCTGGGCTTTCGGTACCCTTGGCATATTGATACACAGCAAGGGTAGTGAGAATCGTTACGTCTGGTTCGTAGAGAATAGTATCAAGAGAAAAATGGAGTAGCCGAGGACATCTCAAAAGCAAAGCAGGACGCATCGGACACTATCAAGTCTTTCTCAAAATATGATTCCACATTTTTCCTGGGAAAAGTGGGGAAAGTCATTTAAGGAACACTGAGACAGCCAGATTGGGTTATCCGTTCACGTCATAGAAATGAAATGCGGGGTGTGCGGCTGCCGATGACGCGTAGGTACGTATGCATGTAGATGCAGTTTTATCCAGGAGAGTATAAATACCCCCAAGTATCCGGATATGGATATGCGCATCAAAATAACAGAGATGGTGTTGAAGGGAAAAGCATTGAACGTGTCAATCATCTTGACAGCGGGGTTTGAATATCTCCTAGTTGGTTATGATCAAGGGCTAATGGGTGGGATTATCTCGGGCGAACCGTTCATGAGACAGTTCAATAATCCAAGTACTACGATGCAGGGCTTGATAGCCTCTTCGTACGACATTGGAAGCTTCTTTGGGTCTGTATTGGCATTTTTAGTCGGAGATCGTCTAGGAAGAAAGAAGACAATTATTGTTGGCGAAGCTATTATCATTGTTGGGACTATCATCCAGACTGCTTCTTATTCAGTCGCACAATTGATCGTTTCACGTATCATTACCGGCCTTGGCAACGGAATGAATTCCTCGGTTATCCCAACTTGGCAGTCTGAACTAGTGCATGCTAAAACCCGCGGTCGCGATCTGGTGTTTGAAACTGGTATCTTGATCTTTGGGGTCGCATTGTCCTTCTGGATGGGATATGCAACGAACTTTACCGATACATCTTTCCAATGGAGATTCCCAATTGCCGTCCAATTGATTTTTGCTCTTTATGTCTTTGTATCCATCATGTATTTGCCCGAGACTCCAAGATGGCTGATTTCTCACGGGTACTATGACAAAGCATTAGGCACACTGGCAAGAATCAATGATACTACTGTTCAAGATCCTAAAATCATCAATGAGGCTGAAGAAATCAGAATTGCTGATATGCATGAAAAGGAGCTCGGCGAGGCCAGATTTAGAGATTTGTTCAAGCGCAACGACAAAGAACAGAACATGAGAAGAATGCTACTAGGAATGATGCCATTAATGATGAACCAGATCTCGGGAATCAATGCGCCCAGCTACTATTTACCGCTACTTTTAGAAGAGAGTGTTCAACTCGACAGGAACCTTGCTCTTATTCTGGCATCATGCGCAGCCACACAATACTGTATCTTCTCCTTCACTCCGATATTTTACATCGATACGTTTGGCCGAAGAAAGACCATGATCTGGGGCTGCGCATTCCTGTCTCTTTTCATGGCACTGATCGCAATTACCAACGGTATCGGAGGGTACGCCTGCGGTATTGTCACCACAATCTGCTTCTATTTATTCTTTGATGTCTTTGGTATGTCAGTTCTGCCAGTATCCTGGTGCTATTCTCCGGAAATTAATTCACTGAAGTACCGATCTCGAGGTAATGCAGCTGGCATGGGGACCCAATGGATCACAAACTTCCTCGTTGTTATGATTACGCCTGTGGGAGTGCACAATCTGCAGTACAAATTCTACATCATCTGGGCGTGCACCAATTTTGCTTTTGTGTTCATGAATTACTTTTTCCTGGTGGAGACTGCCGGTAAATCTTTAGAGGAAATGGATGGAATATTCGAACGACATCCAGGATTCCTTGCAACCTCAAAGGAGGAAAAACAAGTCGGATCGGAAGAGTTTGATCGTGATTCGCGCGGTGAGGTGGTTAATAGTGATACTGAAAAGGGTCCAACTGTTGTCCATCAGGAAAAATCAACAGTCGATCAAGCGGAATCTGAATTGTAAAAATAAGTACCGAAATAATTATCATTCTATTGTAAGCATAGTTGCCGTTCTCCTGCCTTTTCCCTTTCACTTTCATTCCATTTCCGTGTAACGATGATATTACATAGTATACCGACCCTGGAATGTTGTAGTCCTCTAATCAGCCTGCCCTTGGGCTATTATTACCGCTTTGGGAGCTGCTTGAAGAAAGTTTTGGCGCAAATGCGGAGATCGCTCGCCGATCCTCCCGCGTGATTTGTGGACATGCGCATTTAATTTTTTAGCACCAGCCGCACCCCCACAAAACTTAAAAAAGAAAATAACAGGTAGTAGCGGGACGGATGCTCAATTAGGAAATGCCTAAAATGCGTTGAACGGTATAAAAACTGGTGCGCTGCCTATTTGCTGGATACCCGATTCTAGCGGATTTTTTTTTTTGGTTGTTGTTTTGATCCGGACATATATCCACTTGAGGGAGAAAAATGGCTACATTAGTGAGCAAGGCTGCCGTAACAAATGGCGCTGCTGGATTACCGTCATTTCTACAACTCTTCAACCTTTCTGGGAAAACAGCTGTCATTACTGGTGCTTCTGGTGGTTTGTTACACACAGTCAGCAAATACTTCTTACAAGCTGGGGCATCGGTTGCCCTGATTGACAACAACATGGAGCAGTTGGAACCATCTGTCAAACAGTTGACTGAATGGTATAACGCGCCCGGGAACAAAATTCCTGAATACTCCAACAATAACCAGTTGATTTCGTCGTGGGCTTGTGATATTGCTAATGCGGATAAAGTCACGGCAACGGTGAGGGCCATCCGTGAACACCACGGATCCCCGTTAAACATTATTATTAATGGAGCAGGATACAATGAGAAATATCTCGCTGAAGAATATCCTCCGGAAAAATTTAGACGGATTATCGATGTCAATTTGAATGGGTCAATGTTCATATCTCAGGCTGTTGCTAATACGTTGATTGCCGACAAGGAGCCGGGCTCATTTATTCTCATCGGTTCCATGTCCGGAACTATAATCAATAGACCCCCGCTTATTCAAACCGGATACAATACCTCTAAGGCTGGTGTTATCCATATGGCGAAGAGTCTTGCATCGGAATGGGCTCATCACAATATCCGAGTGAATTGTCTTTCTCCGGGATATATTGCTACGCCAATGACCAAGAAGCTAATGGAGGCAAACCCAACTGTCAAGAGAGAGTGGGAAGCTCAAACGCCAATGGGCAGGATGGCAGAACCGTATGAATTTGCTGGGCCTCTCTTATTCATGGCTTCTGACGCCTCCTCTTATATGACAGGGCACAACTTGGTTGTAGACGGGGCATTTACTGTGTGGTAGAATTGTGCCGTATGTGCTGTCAACCAATAAGCAATAAAGGAATAGCATGAAATTTAGGGACGTTGTAATATAGAATATTCATAGTTACTTTCGATTAGAACTCATTGCGAGAGTCAATTGCTCTGGGAGCAGTCTTCTTTTCTAGAAACTAAGCAAAAGCACTGAATTGCTGAGATGTGGCCCAAGGTTGAGGATTTACATTAATCTTGAGCTGGACTTGTCCGCTTCTATTATTAGCGCCTTCTATTGTATTAAATGATCTTTCCTCGTTGATTGCAAATTTTATTTCATAGACCTGTCAAGTAGGAAGGCACTTTTCCTAGTCCTTTTTTTTAATCAATGGCCGAGAAAAGAGGATTTTCTTCTGCATACCATTGGAGAATAAAAGTGATGATATGCATAGAAAAAGATTAATACTTCTGAGAAGTTTTCTCTCGAATTGGTCAGTTCATTATGGCACATGCAGAGTATGCGCATATATAGTGTGTGCATATATGGACAGCTATGCATATGCATATGCATATATTATATGGCAACAAATTCATGCATATGCATAGCTAGGTTTAGGTTATGCATATATGCCTATCACTAGATTTTTTGCCTCGTAAAAATATGCATATTTCATGGCTCAGTTCGGAATAGGATCATTGTCTCGCACATTTTAAGAAGCCCAGTGCAGATCCCAACTGAGTATATAAAGACGCCGAATCCCAACTACCTCATTCATTGTTGGCTCCTGCTGATCACTAATTTTCTATAAAACTTGCTTAAACCATCGCATAATCTACATCTAGCTCTTTTCTTACCTCATAAACTTTGATACCATTCCTTCGCTACTCTTATCATTCTCACTGCTTATGCATTTATTTATTCATTTTCCCATAAATAATAGATGGTCTTTTTAAAAAAAGATCCAATAACCTGTTTATATCGTCTCGATTCATATGCATAGCTTGGACGTCACATAGTTTGACAATGCACACACGTAACAATATGCATATGCAGATATGCCTATGTATGCATAGCTAATAAATGAAGTTAAATGAATAAAAAAACAAATGCTGTATCCTTATCTTCAAATTCTGATTATGTGCAGAGGTGATGAATACTCTTATATACAGTATGCTATACATGGAAAAGTGGTGTTTGAGGATATAAATATATGTATAGCCGGGTCCACATGTTCATACGTATAGAGATAGCAGCTTTCACTCCAATCAATCACCTAGAGCCTTTACACCTATACCCACATGTGGATCCTCCAATCCAATTCCTCTGTCTTTATCCATTGCACTCATTTGATAAGATGTATTATGTACCCACAAATTATCGATGCATAAAGGGACAGCATATAAGGATATACACACCAAAAGGCTTAGCGTTATATGCATCTGCATACTGGCGAGGTACAAGTTTCCCAGTCTGACACAAACACCTCAATGATAAACAATCAATGATTGTGCAATTTTCATGCGTACATTCGCCGCAAGTTTACCTGCCTGACCACGGTGACATTACTTTTCTTTTTTAAACCAAACCCTATAGAACTCAGGTCCCTCATCAGCTTATCGCGCAGAGGGCCCACTATCAGAAGAAAATCGGCTGATGTCCATTTGTCCGAATGTATAATATCCGATGTTTCAACAACATAATTTCCAACACGTTCGCTCTCTCAATCTACTAGAAAAGAAAAACATCAAATTACTACTTACCTACTAAACCACTGAAAGCGAACTAGTCTCTAGCCCATCAAGAATCTCCCATTTTGTAAACCACCCACTGTTCAGATGATAAGTCGGAGGCTCGGAGGTAATAGCCGCCGATAGGGGCGGTATCGCGCATACATTTTACCCCGCAAAGGACTCCCCTCCTCGGTATCTCCATATAAAACTGGCTTGATCTCCTCAAGCCATTGCGCTTCATGCACATACACCATGCCTCTTCGTAAAGAAAATAGAAACACCAGGGTCATGCTCATTGGAGCTGGGTTCAGTGGACTCGCTGGTGCAATTACGCTATTGGACAAATTCCACACTGATGATTACGTTATTTACGATAGAAACGAAGATATTGGGGGAACTTGGTGGGCCAATACCTATCCTGGTGTCGCCTCAGACGTACCTGCCGTATGGTATTCACTGTCGACCGATCCAAAGACAGATTGGTCCACTTTGACCCCTCCTCAAACCGAAATGCATGATTATCTTAAATCCGTTGCGGAAAAGAGAGATATCTACGACCACATCAACTTTCAAACCGAAGTCCTTGGGATTGACTGGGATGATGAAAATGGCGTCTGGACTGCAGATATTAAAGACCTTAAGACTGAACAGATCTATCAACACACTGCCCAGGTGGTAGTCCTTGGAACTGGTATCTTGGTTCACCCGCAAAAGTTTAACCCTCCAGGAATGGAAAACTTCCAAGGTCGCTACATCCACACTGGCCATTGGGACAGTAGTGTTGACTTGAACGATAAGGATGTTGTGATTGTAGGTAATGGTTGTACTGCAGCTCAAGTTGTACCAAACATTGTCGACCAGACAAAATCTCTCACTCAAATCATTAGATCTAAACACTTTCTTCGGCGAAAAGCGGGAGATGAGGTTGTATCTGTGTACAGAAGATTTTTTGCCAAGTCAAAGTTCCTAATCAAAGTGTTCAGATTCTTAATGTTCCTCAACCTAGAAATCCAGGCCCCAATGTTCAATGGATCAAACCCCCTGTCCAACTTCATTAGAAGACGGTACACAAACCAGGCCGTCACATACATGAAGGAGACTGCGCCCGAGAAGTATCACGACACTTTAATTCCAAGCTACAAATATGGTTGTAAACGTCAAATCATCGACCCAGGATATCTAAAGAGCTTGCATAACGAGAAACTGCATCTAGTTCAAAGTGAAATTGACCATGTTACCGAAAATTCTATCATTACAAAGAATGGTGACGAATACCCTGCCGATGTAATCATCGCAGCAACAGGTTACGATGTTGTGAAGGGTGCTTTGAACCTCAGGGTGAGTGGAACAGATAAAACGGAAACAATGGGCCAAAAATGGGAGAGAGATGGAATATGTGCGTACAATACTGCTATGGTGGATAAATGCCCGAATCTCTTCTTATCTTCGGGGCCAAACTCAACTACAGGTCATTCCAGTGTCGTTCTCGCTATTGAAAACTTCCAATTATTCTTTAAGAAGGTTGCTGCTCCTGTTATTACTGGAAAGGCAAAGTCCGTCCAAGTAACGTCCGAAGCTTATAACAACTGGAAGGCCACGCTTGACAAAGCATTAGAAAATTGCGTCTTTTCTACTCCATATGGTGGATGTGTCGGGTGGTATGGTGCACAGGGCCGTAACTTTGTAACTTACCCTTGGACCCAAATTACCTATTGGTATAAAATGAAGTTTCCTCGATGGGGCGATTTACACTATGAACCTGTTGATAAAAAGGTGATATAACATCATACGTAAGTCACTATAGTAGTCAAAAAATGGGTTATTTTATTTCATTTCATTTTTTTTTTGTTATTATTTCTTAAATATCGTTAAAAGTACATGCAAAAATGAATCATTAGTATCAAACAGATACAGAATTTGAGCCGATAGTATTATATCGTGCAAATGGTCTTAAGCCATCTTCAGGGTTTTTAACCTTATATTCCTCAGAGTTACGCCTGAAGTACATCCTCTTGCAGAATTTCCATAATTCAGCCCCCATGACAAAAATAATCAATCCAGCAAAGCAAACACCCCATTCCCACGAAATAGGATTGTGTCTGAAAACATCCCTATTAATCACTGGAATATAAACCAACGGGAACACAGTGACAAAACCGACAGCGACGGACCAGAACAAGACTTGATTTCTCCATAAGTCTTTGAAAACTTGAGTGAATGGAGTCTTTGTATCTGGTTGCATTGCGAACATTGATCTTCTCATATCGACAATTTCCCAAGCCAAGAATAGCATTCCCCAGGTAAGAATGACAAATGCAGTGGATCTACCTCTGTAAACAAATCGACAATCTTCGGAGTAGGAATCGTTACAATTGCGACCAAGTTCTCCCTTTCCTTCACCGTAGACAATACCAACAAACGAACATAACGAGACAGCACAGAGGATGAAACCGTAAACGAACATATCAATAATGACTTCCCACGTGAAAACAGCAGATTTGGGGTCTTTGGGTTGCTTTTCCATGATTCCGGCCTCGGCTCTTTCGACACCAAGACCAATAGCTGGGAAAGACGCAGTAACCATGATAATCCACAATACTTCAACAGGAGAGAGTGGGAAGACAGAAAAGTCATCCATGTCCTTAAATGCTAAACCAATCATCAAAAAAGAGGCTTGTGCAATGTTACCAGCAAGCAAATGGAGAGCGAATTTTTGGATGTTATCCGCCATTCGTCTCCCTTCTTCAACAGCGTTTAAAATAGACGCAAAGTTATCATCAGACAGAACAATATCAGAAGCATCTTTGGCAACATCGCTACCTGCAATACCCATTGCGATACCGACATCGGCGATCTTTAAACTTGGAGAATCGTTAACACCGTCACCAGTCATTGCAGTAAAGGCCTTTCGACGGTGTAATGCCTCGATCATTCGAACTTTTGTTTGAGGGGCGCATCTGGCTACAACTAACGGCAGTACCGGGAGGTCGTCAATTTCGGCGTCAGAGAGCGAGTCGAATTGGTGGGCCGTCATCACCATGGCTTTGTAGACTTCGTCCGGATATTTGTTGAGGTCCTTCGGCAAAATTCCAACTTCCTGCGCAATGGCTTTGGCGGTGGAAGGATGATCACCAGTAAGCATGTGGACATTGATTCCGGCTTTGTGGCACATAGCAACGGATGGAGCAGATTCTTGGCGTGGAGGATCGTAAATACCAACAAGGCCCAAGAATGTTAACGAGTGTTCAACATCTTGTCTTTCAACATTATCCCAATTGGTTTCGTCGGCACCAGGAAGAGTCTTTTTTGCAAAGGCCAAAACTCTGAGTCCTTGTTCAGCCAAAGCATCAACTTTCTCAAAAATCAATTTGTGATCTTCATCAGTAAATTGTACTTTTTGTCCATCGCCGTTAATACCGTACCAAGTGTCAC